>JAAGKR010000979.1:0-39119 GCA_011419295.1 Clarias macrocephalus | reverse complement strand
CCCCCCCCCCCCCCCCCCCCCCCCCGAGGCATTAATAATTGGTAATAAATTCCATATTCAGAATACAAATGTATTGAAACATATTGCATATGTACTTTATTCCATAGAAAAAAATAAAGCAATCTTTAAATTTCAGCATAGGCACCAGAATTGGTGTCAATGATGTCCGCGTCAGAAAAACAACGGTCTATCCACGCAAGCACAGCAAGAGCAAACTGGGGTGGTGCACCATGGGGTGGCGCTCCAGTGATGCTCCAAGTTCTATAGCCATTAAATATTGCCTTGTTGATTTTACGCCCCCTGTAGTGTGCAAAAGGTCCACTTGTTTTTATAAGGATATTTTTCTCCAAATCACCCAGGGCTTTTTGGAGGGCTTACCATGCTCAAAAAGTCATGAAAATCAGCACACTGGTTGGAATCTATTGCCATTAGGATGCCCGTGCGCCCTTCACATGAAATTTTGCTGCATAACTTATACACAGTACATGTAAATCCCAGGACACGTTTAGATCTCATTGAGCTGAATAATGTCATGGGATTCTCAACAGGAAGTCAGGTATTTTGGCTTGGATAGACTGTACAGTAGTATGGAAATGGACTTTGATATAATCTTCCTAGGGGATTTAAACCATCACTACCAAACTGGGCGAATAGGATCTCAAGACATCAAGGGTGCGAAAATAAGGATGCTTCATATCTCAAACGGTTCAGCCATGGAGAAACCTTAAACTCATGGCCAAAATGGCTAAGAACGTCCTTTGTTAGATGGTATTTCCCTTTAATTGCATGTGATGACTTTGAGCCCACTGTCTTTCTGCACAGGTGCTTGGGCCCAATCAGAGATCCATTATGGAATCTGTTTGAGTAAACCAATCAATGATGGATTAATAACCAGCTAGCCGCACAGTCCAGTGCTTACTGGACTCGTTTTTTTTTTCTCCCTGAAAATCAATTCCACCACTATTCACCATTATTATACCCAGATTACCAACATACAGTTGGCATCAATTATCAACTACTGTATATTAAAGTCATGAATACAACACGGCTGTGCAAAAAGTTTGCCACTGTACACACACTCCTTGTGACAGATTTTGCATGTCTCGCTCTTCATGTTAAGATTTTTCCAGGAAAAAATGAATAACAGGTCACCCTGAGATACTCCGCCTGCCATTTTATGCAACCGTTTTGTTAAGCATGTCCAGTTATTGTCTATACACATACAGAACATGCCCCTCAGACAGTGCGCAGAAAAAAACATGCAACATGGTGTGTTTTAGGAATTTTCAACTGATCGTCAACTAGAATTGATGATCACCCCATTCAAATATTCAAATATAATAATAATAATAATAATAATAATAATAATAATAATAATAATAATAATATTTATTATTATTATTAGTAGTAGTAGTAGTAGTAGTATTAACAACAACAACATAATTATTTTTGTTATTGTTATAATTATTATTATTATAATAATAATAATTATAACAATAATAATAATAATAATGTTTTAATAATAATAATAATAACAATAATAAATATAATAATAAACATTATTATTATTATAACAATAATAATGATTAATAATAATAATGTTTATTGTTATTATTAATATTATTATTTTTATTAACAACAACAACAAAATAATAATAATAATAATAATAATAATTATTATTATTATTATTATTATTAATATTATTATTATTATATATGAAAATAATCACACACCAAGTCTTGTTCTTACTTACAATTTTCTTACTTGTGTAGATTTGAATAAAATCCAACCACATAATTTAGTCTTTTTTTTCAATATAGAAATTGCTTCTTTTACTACATCTTCGAGAAAACAAATTTAGTCTACATTTTATTTACACAGTGCCTCTCTCAAATTTGAGCCCACTTAAAAGAGAAAAAAATGTGCTTGATGAAAAGTAAAGTTGTATTAAAATAATAATAAAGAAATAAAAATGTGCTTTTTCCCCTAACTATTCCTTAAGCCTCGTAAATCCTAAATTTTGGGATTGATAAATGAGTCGCGGTTAAAAGAAGTGGTAGTAGGCTGGATGCTATGTTTTTCCCATTCGAGTAGAGTACTTTTACAATTCACAAGGCAGAGGTAAGCATTTCAAACCCTGCATCTGGCACTTAGTGCTTTGAGGGCAGCACTTTGAAAGCTGTTCAAATGAACAGGCATCCAAAAATGGATCCACATCTTTTTTTTAAGAGTAAAAAAAAAAAAAAAAAAACACTGATATTTGTGCTGTTTTGTCCATCATGGGATGCCACCACTCATGTTTGTTTTTGTTTTCCATGCTTGCCCAAATCTTTTTCCAAGTGTCCAACCGGTTTATCACCATATGCTTAGACTGTAAGTGTTCTAATACTGAGCTGAGTGGTTGAATGGTGAACTCACAATGCAATGGCAATATAAGCAAGTACACCCAGACTTCATATACAAAAGAAAGGTACAGTAGTAGCATGAACGCGATAATTCGTTATGACTTTTTTTTGCGCTCTGTGAAACACCTTGCTGTCGCGTGCTAGCTCGAGCATTTGGAGCTGTGCTGACTCCAGACTACTGTATCTCGCAAACCATCCAATTAGGCACATTTTCAAGAAGAGGGATGAAAGCCGGAGACTGAGCTTTGCAAGATCAGACCTATTCTCTTTTATTATTCCTGCAAATGTAGCGTTTCTAACACTTCACATGCAAAAAAAAAAAAAAAAGCAGACGAAAATAGATTTTAGCGTGCTGTGACGGCAGTGCAAGATGGTCTCGTGTGTGTGACAACTGGTGTTGGTGGTGCATTTTGCAATGTTAACAGGAACTTTATGCGCTTGGCTTGTTACTAATTGCCTAAAGAACTGCCAGGGAAAAAAAATAATAATAATCAGCTCTTGCTTGCTTAATTACTCAATCGCTAATGACGCCGGAATGCTCAGACAGACATGTGGCTAATGAGCTATATGATGCATCAATATATCCAACAAACATAATACATTTACTATGTTCACTATGTTTATATTTACTATTTACTATACTGAAAAAGTAGCACCATTACTAGCGAGGTGTCCGAACCAATAATGCTGTTAGGCTAAATATTGTGCTTGTAAAAATGCACTTTTCAAAACCCTGTGGAAAGCTATTTACATCTAGAGCACACTGATGTGTGCAAAATGACAGTGAACTGGGTGTATCTCAAGATTAATGATATCAATCAAAATAGACTGCAATAGCACACTGCTGGGAAAACAACAAAGCAACTACAGAATCTTCCATATTCTTAATAAAGAGTGAGACATGAGCCGATCTAAGCATACAAAACAATATGGTTGAGTATAATGATTAAAAATGATCACACACACACACACACACACACACACACACACACACACACACACACACACGGAGCAGTGAAGCATGTGTGCAGAGATACTGTCATGTGTGAGAGCACTTCAGCTGTGAGCACTGAGCACCGAGACACGTGCACTTCCTTTGTTCTCGCTCTCCAGTGTCTAATCTGCTCTACCGAGTCAAGGCGCAATTCAAAGCTCTCATTTTTAATGGTCGCCGTCAGTTCAGCCACCTCCGTGCGTTTTATTAGTGATACTCTTTAAACACAGGAAACGTCAGAAACAAGACATGAACAAATACCGCTTTTCGTCAGAGCGGGTACAAATCCAAATACGTCCATTTGGGTACCTGCTGATACCGAGTACCGATACCAGTACTGAGCTGAATCAAACGCGTCTTCTATTATAAACTGGTGCGAAGGCTGAAACTGCTTTGCATGAACGACTCTGCAGATCCTAAAGTCCTCATCCAGCCACTGTGCAGTTAAACTGATGAGAGACTTCGGGCTGACACTGATAGTCCTAATATCAAGCTGAAGTGATGAGGCTAAAAATTTTAAATGTCCCGCAACAGGCTGCTGATGTGTTTTTTCACAAAGTCAGGCCACTTTGGAAGTAGTTACAATTCAGTTTTTTTTTTTTTTTGGGTGGTGGGGGGGGGGGGGGTGATAGCTTAATGAAACAATAATGCAGTTGTGCTTACTGGAACAGACATATATTATTATATATCTGATCATTCCACTCACTCCTCATCATCATCTATACCACTTTATCCTGTATTCAGGGTCATGGGGGGCCTGGAGCCTATCCCAGGAGACTTTGGGCATGAGGCACCCTGGACAGGTACCAATCCATCGCAGGGCACAGACACACATACTCATTCACACACTACGGGCAATTTGGGAACACCAATTAATCTAATCTGCATGTCTTTGGACTGTGGGGGGGAAACCGGCGAACCCGGAGGAAACCCACCGAGCACGTGGAGAACATGCAAACTCCATGCACACAGAGACGAGAACCGAACCCGGACCCTGGAGGTGCAAGGCGACAGTGCTAACCACTACACCACCGCGCCGCATCCTGATGATTTCAATTAACAATAAATACATTTTATGTTTAATCTCTTTTCTCACAAAAAGCTCGAACAAATAAGCTAGATGCAGATATAAGCTCTGTGCTTGAAGTCCTCTTTAAACGTCAAGCCAGTTTTACCAAGAAATTCCATCACGTGTCCAGGTTTTAATTGAACGACACTCTTATCTTGGTGTAATTAAAAGAATAATTATCAACTGACTGGAAAGAGCTAATTTGATCTTGCTGTAAGTTATAAAAAGGTCTTAAAAGTTGTAAAAATTATTCTCCTTTTCAGTGTTAATTTTTTCCATGATTTCTTTTTTATATAAATATATATATATATACTTGATATATACTGGCTTTCTGGTGGCTTTCCAATAATATTTACCTTTAATCTTAAAGTTTTATTTATTGACTTCCGGTACTGTATTATAAACCTTACATGCTTTAATCAGTTTCGATTTTTTTTTCTCTCTAAATAAATGTATTACACTGCAAAATCTCA
The DNA here is from genome assembly GCA_011419295.1 of Clarias macrocephalus. Taxonomy (NCBI): domain Eukaryota; kingdom Metazoa; phylum Chordata; class Actinopteri; order Siluriformes; family Clariidae; genus Clarias; species Clarias macrocephalus. The sequence goes on along the minus strand of JAAGKR010000979.1, from coordinate 34,177 downwards.
ATGCTACAGCGTTTATTTGGGGCCAGTTGGACTCAACGCTGGAGATTTTATTGTTTAGACATCGATGGCTCTTCTTGTGTAATAAGTGTCTAGAAAATGAGCACAGATTTAAGTGCCACTTGTTGAATCGGCTTGTGTGTGCAAACTACAGTAGCTCCCGCATACTGGTCCTTTATTTACATTGCAATGCACTGCCCCAGGTTTATGGTTTTACATTAAACACACACTAGTTCCTTGCAACAGTAAGTGGGAAAAAAAAAAAAAAAAAAACGGAAAGCATTCAGCAGGCAATCTAAGATCCTTGAGTGTAGGTACTTTGTTCGAGGTTGCTGAGGGGGAAAAAATGATCAAAGAGTAGAATAATTATATTAATATTATATATATTATATTATATTATTAATCATAATAGAGATGTGTTCCAATACTGTTTATGTGCCAGTTACTTATGGTAAGGTTTTTTTTTTTTTACATTTTAAAACTTTAACCCATCAGATGTAATCAACAGGTATACTAAGACGTGTAGGTAATACATTATTCTATTCTTTCAAAAAAATTAAAACAAATCTATAATTTATGTAAGAAACTATAAATGTGCCTACAAAAATAAAAAGGTAAATCGTGTTTAATCTTGAAAAATATAATAATTTTCAAGCACATTTAAGTTACTGGTCTAAAGAAGACTAGAAGAGGTCTATTCAGCACTTAATGGTGTACTGTACATGGATGCACCTGTTACATGGTACTAGTTAACTGAAGGTCTAATTTTAGCCAGTCATACTTGAATGGGTACTCAAAGGATCCATATGCATTAAATAAAAGGAAAAAAAAAAAGAAATCCATTATTTTAGCAGCTGAACATAATGAAGAAGCATAGCAAGCTTTAATCACAGAGATGATTTGCATTGGAGACTGCCTAACCTCTCGTCAGCGGATCAGGATCAAGGCAAGAAGGCAAAAAAAAAAGGCCAGATGCACAGCTTTGGCAGTTGTTATTGCTGTTACTGGCACATGGGTTGTGTGGGTGTGAAAAGAAACCAGGAATATGCATATAAACAATAAAGTGTCATAGAAGGCACAAACATGTAGATCTGAGGGTTCTTAAGACTTAATTTCTCAGATGTCTACAAAGGGCGTTCAAGTCAAACCAGGACTCGGGATGAAATTTCTGGCGAGTGAAGGCGCAAAAGCCGACTGATATTTTATAGTACAGTCATGAGATTCTTAGCCACAGTAAAAACATTTGAAATGGGATGAACGCTTTGAAGAAGGCAGCATGTCCGCGATTGACGACCCTGCCCGAGGTGTCTCTGAGCCTGCTGCAGTTGTTCGCTTGAACAGTCAGCGAGTGGAAAGCCTGAAATCCTTGAAAATCGATGGGATAACTTGTTGACATCTTGTGGAAGGAACTGTACACACCACTTGTACTTTACAGGGATTTATTGCACACATCCTACATACAATCCTGACCTCACTCTTAGCCATTTCCATCTGTTTGTGCCATTAATGGAGTTCCTGGGAGGCCAGCGTTTCAGATGTGAACCAGGCAATCTGATCATGTCTTCGGCATACTGAGAACACTTTCTACATCGATTTCAACCAAGCACTTTTGAACCGCAATGCCTTAGTGTAGCAAGGGATTATATAGAGAAATGAACAATCATTTTTACTTTCATAACTGTGTTCTGTTATTCTGCGCAATCAAAAGTCCCGGTTTGACTTGAACACCCCAATCGTTTATGTCAAAAAAAAAAGGGGTAACCAGGGTATGGTAACTTCATTTATCACAATATCTGTTTGATCATATCGCCCAACACTAATTGCTATCATAATCACTGTGATTCAGCACTACATGCATCACACTGTTAATTTTTTAATTAACGCTGGTTATTGATGAGAAGGCTTTAGCTATTACAGTAGAGAAGCTTTAAACCCTGGCACTAAATCACTTTGGCTCATCATCACATCCTTTAAGCAGTTTGAGTTGATGGCAGCAATCTATAATCATTACAAGAATTGTCTTACATTAATTGTTTTTGATTTTTTTTTTTATTATTATTAACAAGCCATGCTGGATGTAGAAGCTATGGAGAGAAACATGAAGATTGTGAGCATCTTCAGGAGTGGTCCATCTGTCTGGGTGGAAGTGTGTGTGTGTGGTGCAGCTCATGGTGGGGTAGGACATCTGCTTTCTCACCACAGTCTAGCCACCATTCTTAGACACACACACTTTCCAGTTCGATGTATAAACCTTCACAGTGTCTGTGTAAACACTCCAAAGCTTTATACCTCTATTAATACCTATTTACATCTGTGTGTGATGCAGCCATTAAAAGCCTCCTCTTTTATTTTCCTGATGCATTCACACAGTAACAAATACTTTCTGCGCCACATTATCCCATGCGTTAAGACTGCAATTTTAACTCACCTTTTTTTTTTCTTTTTTTTTTTTATTCAATCCATTCTAAGCTTCTCATCTAGGTCTCACAAATAAATAAATAAAAAATAATCTCCCCCCAAAAAAGTTCATCTATTGATTCTCGCTATTCACAACGAAAAAGTGGGAAAATTCAATTAAGGTGTATAACAAAGACGCTCAGGCTTGAGAGAGCCAAAAAAGACAGATTTCTGCTCCAGGAGAGGAAGGAGATGTGATAGGAATTGTCAGAACCCATCCTTCTTCTGGTGCAAAAGTTTTTTAGGATCCAACACTGAGCTGGAATTGTTACTATAAAGAATTAACTGTCCTTGAATCAAAACATGCATTATTAGAGCAACTTTTGATCGCATTGTGCATAAATTCAGCAAAAGCTAATGTAGTTTTTTTTTGGAAGTATTTCTTAACATAGCAATTATTAAAATTTGAAGTACCATTTCAAAACAAGGTTTTAAGACATTTTTGTCATTGAAAGCCCATGTTCAAATATGTACTGTACAATCTAGTGTTGAATAGGACTGACACGAATATTAAACGTGATGTCTGATCAAAACCTATGTACGCTTAACCTCAAATCCTACATGAACACATAAGACTCGCATGGAAATAAGCAAGACTTACTTTGCTTCATTCATTTCATATAAAACAGGGCAGAATTTCAGCAGCAGGCCCAATACTAGGCAAAAATATTGCACTGATATAGGATCAGGGTCAGCATGTTAAAGAGGATTCATATTTTTTCTGATGCGTGCTGTTGACTCAACAGATCAGAGTAAAAATGAATCCTGCATAAATTGCCAGCAGATGCATAAAGTTGACCAGTATCTGGTTTATATTACATTTAGCCAATACTCTGAGCTATGATCAATTGCCTAGATCAAATATGAAAAAGAAACAAAACAAAACAAATCGAATCAGTGCATGGCCATAATGAAAACCTACAAAAGGTTAGGGATGTGGGTGACGGGTAAGTTTAGAGGTCATATCTTTTTCTAACTTTAATAACATAAAAATGCAATAAAAGAAAGAAAAAATAACCCTCTCGCTCGGTCGAATCCTTATGAATTGTTCATGAGACAAGGTTCCACAGGATAAATAAACAAACAATGCATTTGTGCACAGGAGCTGCACGGTATGGCCAAAATATTAGGTCACCCTGGAATGATTCGGACTGCAATAAACGCACTGGTATCTGCTTGACTAAAGATTTAACCTGAAAGATGAAAACCAGCTCCAGTTTGTCAGGTAAACACGGATGTCCATTACACCATATGATACAAGTAATTTAATTTGAAGACTTGTATCACAGCGACGGATGAGACTGCGCACAGGGACGCACGCGCGCTTGGTCTGGAGCGCACTTTTCTCTGAAGAGCAACAATTTAAAACACGAGAAAATATGTTGATGATGATGATGGAGACAGAGAGAGGGGGAGAGAGAGAGAGAGAGAGAGGGAGGGGGGGGGGAACTAATGCTTCTGGGGTAAGTAAGTTACAAGACTCACGCTGCTGTTCTGGCCGGACCAGTGCACCATGGCTTGGTTGTGAGCCGAATCTCCGCTCAGGGCGAACGTGGAGCTGGTGAGCTGCAACTCATCTTTACTCCACCTGAGTGGCCTTTCGCTTCTAGCACGTCGGGATGTCTGATCGTCCTGTGATCCTGGCGCGTCCCTGCGCAGTCTGCGCGCGCGTCGGTTCTTCAGCAGCGCACGGGTCGCGCCGGGGCGCGCGCCGTGCGCGGCACGCGGTCCGTCTCGCGCCTCGTTACTGGGCTTGCCGCGCGGTGACTCCAGTGGCTCTGGCGCGCGAGTATTCCGTCTGCGCCTTGAGGAGCTCGGACATTCAGCCTCGGGCGGCTCGGTTGCGCAGTCGTGCTCAACGCCGAAAACCTGTCCGCGTCCGCCAACTTCGCCTGTTGCAGTAAGCGGCGCGTCCATGTTGAGCAGAAGCTGCCTCGGGCGCCACTTTCCCACCGGCTGACAAAACCGGCAACTTATGTCCGCCTCGACCAGCATCCCGAAACAGAGCAAAAGCAGTGCACAGGAAAGCCCGTGCCAAACCAGAGCGAATCCCATGTCTCTCCGCAACGCTGAAAACACACACAAACACACACTCTCTCTCTCTCTCTCTCTCTCTCTCTCTCTGTGTTTATTTCTCTCTCTTTCTCTCCGTGCGCTTGGCTTTCAATCCTCCCTTTTTCTCCCGGTAGTTGGAAATAAACTCTTTTCCCAAGTTCCGGAGAGCGCAGCCGCGATCACGCCGTCACGAAAAGTGCAAGCGCTCCGAGTTGAAAGCTTTCATCAAATGAAGAGCTGAAGGAGGAGGAGGAGGTGGAGGAAGAGGAGAAGGAGGAGGAGCGGGGTTGCCAGATTGGACGGACGCTTTCCAAACCAAAGTCGCGCTTTGAAATCGACACCCATGCGCACTGGAACTGGTTCTGTCACGATTTTTTTTTTTCTACATAGGCCTAAATTACCATTCTAATCAATATTTTAGCGCCCGTCCAATGCCGAATGTCCTATTGGAAACTGCCTGTGTGTGATCCTGTGTGTATTTGTTATGAACTGTAGTTTTTAGTTAAGTGCTCAGTGATTTTTTTTTCTGAATTCTAACCTGAAGTCAAGGGTGATGCATCCTGGATGGGGCGCCAGTCCATTAAGGGCGTCATGCACACACACACACACACACACACACACACACACACATATAATCACACATTTATTTACCATCTATACCAGGGCTGGAGACTTGGGGCATGAGGCAGGGTGCACCCTGAATTTGGTGTCAATCCATCACAGGGCACACACACACACACACACACACACACTCTCATACACATTTACATGCTCATTCTCAATGGGAAATTTGGGGACACCAATTATCCTGATCTGCATGTCTTTGGACTGTGGGAGGAAACCGGAGAACCCGGAGTAACCCACCAAGCAAACTCCAAGCACACAGGCCCGAGGCAGGAATTGAACCCGTACCTGGACGCTGGAGGTGCAAGGCGACAGTGCTAACCACTAAGCCAAGGTGCCCCGCAAATCAGATATTCATTCACAATTTATTCATACAATTACAATTTTATTTTTAGCTGTTACTTTTTGCATCATTGCATGTGTGTAAAGTTGTGCACTTCTAATGATGCTCCTGTACAGAAAATATCTAAATAAATAAATAATTAAATAAACTAAATAAATAAATAAATCTGGATTGAATGCATGACATGTTAAGTCAATTGAAGTCACTGACAGATGACAGCACTGGGGTTTTGCCCAAACAGTAATGCATACTAAATCAGAGACAGTCCCGCTGATCAGCCCTAACCACAAACAACACATTAGCTATGAGCTAAGCAAGTCATATTAATTGTCTAACATTTCCGGCAATCACTCATTAAATCTTGTTAGCATAGTAGTGCTTCGCTGAGCTGTCGTCCCAGGTAAGCAGGGACAGACAGACTACCCAGATTCTATATGGATCAAAAAACTGAAAGGAAACATTGATGCCACTCATTGATTATGTCCAGCTATATTTGTACTGTATAACTACTAGTATTTAGCACTTGGACTTTTTTGCTCATATAAAAATTTAAGCTTTGGTTTCTTTTTTTCTCTTTTTTTTTCACAGAGGTTTTATAAGGATTGTGCGTGTTGAACAGTCTGACATTGTGAGTAATTAGATTTAGAGTGTTAGAACTGTGTCAAGACATACTTCATTGAACCTGTAGTATTAAACAATAAATAAAATCAAATGGATATTAATCCATAGAAGAGTTTTTAGAATTGGGTTTTATAACTGTAAAACAATGGATTTGTGATTTTACCCTATTTCATGTAGACAATTTTACATTCAGTGCTGAAATTGTTACTGAAAATATGCACATTTGCAGGATTGAATACGAATTGATGCATAAGGGGATTATAAATTGTTTAAATAAATATGAGTCACTGTGGTGCCAAGGGGCTGACATATAAGAAATGTGATTTCATACACAGCAGGAATATACATTATTCCTCTTACACTGTACCAGTGCATTAACAATTAAAATGACAATTACAATCACTCTTTTGCTGTACATAATTATTTTGTGTAAAACTTACAATATCAATGATGTTTTTTTTTTTTGTTTTTTTTTTTTGTTAAACAGCATGTCAAGTAGGCATTTCAGTCATCCAACTTTCTAAAAAGTTGAGTCATCAACAATCGGGAAGTCAAATTGCCATTACTCAACATATTTATTATGTTTAGTCTTAGATTACTTATGTTGAGTGTCTGCCAACTTGCCATGAATTATGAACATAATGAATGGAATTAATATACATTAATATACAATTATTAATGTCAGATCTGAACACCTTCTAAATGATCTGGTACAAGAACTTAACAGTGTTGTTGTTTACACAGATCAGCCATAACATTAAATCTATTACTCTTTAAACTACCCAGGATTGAGGTTCTCCTTGTGCCACCAGGGTAGCGTGGCTGCTCTGGTGTCTGACATCGAGACATTAACGGCATTTCCTTTGGGTGCTGCTAGTTGCGGAGTGGGGCTTCCATGGATTGGACTTGTTTGTCCAGTGCATTCCATTGGTCGGATTGAGATTTGGAGAATTTGGAAGCCGAAACAAACCACCTTGAACTCCTTGCCTGCTGAGATGTGTACAGATGTGTATGTACTGAGTGTTCTGGTGCCTTTTTACTACAGTCAGTGTTGGCTTTTTTGTTGGATCAAACCAGACAGGCGATCCTTTGGACAACACGGACATGGGTGAGCGTTGGGTACCCATGACTCTGGTATTTAATTGATAATTAAATGTTATTCGACTCACCTATCATATATGTAAACTAATATTAATTGCAAATTGTGGTCTTATTAATCCATTCTACACATTCTTCTAACAGTACATCAAGACACAACATGGTAGTGTATTGTAAAGTAGGCTAGTTTATAATAACTTCAAAAAGTGAAATAAAGACAGCACATTTTTCCAGGGAACCTGACTGTAAGTATTTATGAAATGGATGCCTATGATTACATGTTAAAGTACAAATTTTCTTTTTTCTTTTGCACATTTACCTGGGGGGGAAAAAAATGTTTCATGACAGGAGGCAAGTTTGTACAGATTTGTTCCCATCCAGTGTTAGTATAATTAAGAGTAAAAGAACCCAGCTCTCAGTTTTACCATCAATTTTTCTGCCAAAAATTTTAGTGAGTGCAAATCAGATATAAATGGAACAAAAGGTTACATTATGATTTCTTGTCACTTTTTTTTTTTTGACAAGGAATGCTGCACTAGATTAAAATCACTTTACATCAGATTGAAGATAGTTCTGATAGTCAGTGACATTTTTGTTTTTGTAGATGTTGCAGGACGTCTGTTTAGTATATCCAGTATATGCGATATTGTCTTTATATCGCAGTACATGGACTTACATCTGAGAACTCATTTCATTCTCTCCCAACTTCTCTCTGCGTCTATATGAATTAAATTCCGTGCCTTGTCATACCAGTGGTGTTAAAAATGATTAACAGCTGCACAGGCCTCGACTCACAAAATTAAATAGATATATTGTATTAGATTAACGGGATTGCTATGGACAGGCCTTCAGAGCTATGGTCTCACTCATCATTATCTCGCTCGCTCCCTTCTTCTTCTTCTTTCTGTCCCCATCCATTTGCCTCTCCCCTCACTATGGACCAGGCTCAGAAAAATAGCTCAGCCTCATCGTTTCTACTCCAATCCCTTGTTCAACATAACTGTTCGAATCCCCTTGCTAGAAATTAGCATTATTAAAGAGCGATTTGCACATACAAGATGCATTCATACATAAGGAGCTGTACATAGGACTACTTTAGGGACACCCTCATGCTTCACTGAAAAGGCTCTCGAAATGCTCTGGAGAGTGAATAGATTATCTCGGATCAAATTTTCCCAGACTGACCTTTTCAGATTTACAGGGATGAAAATGTCATTGCTAATATCATCGTGTTCATCAAGGATATTGCATTTTAATTATGTGTCATATGGTTTTATTTTGTAGGTTTCTCCCGGAATGAACATCCACTCACTGCCCAGGTTGTTAGAAATACTTATAAACCTTCTCATGTATGCAGTCAGCCAATCAGCTAATCATGTGACTGCAGTATATCATGCAGATCAGGAAATCTGAATGGGGAAAAAATGATCCTCATGGACTGGGTGTGGTAGGGTTGGATCTTGGATTAAAAAAAACAACAATATGCGGAGAGATTTATGCAGAGCAATTATGTGGGATGAATTGTCTTGATAAAAGCTTGGAAAAAAACTTGGAAGACCAAGTTTGAGCCAACAGGAAGTCTATGTTAACTCAAATAACCACCCTTTACAATTGTGATGAGCGGAAAAGCAATACAAAATGCACAAAAAGTCAAACATTAAGGTGGACAGGCTTAAGATCCTATTAGGTTCCCCATCTACATCAATGAACGTTAGCATTATGATAGATGAAGTGAATAACATTGTTTATCTCATTTCAGTAGCACCTGGAAGTCGGTGGAATATATTAACCAGCAAGTGAACATTTTGTCCCTGAAGTTGATGTGTTATAAGCTGAACAAATGGGCGAGTCTAAGGATCTGAGCAACTTTGATATTGTGATGTCTATATGACTGGGTCAAAGAAATTCTGAAACCGCAGCTCTTGTGGGCTGCTTCTGGCGTGCAGTGGTCAGGACATACTAAAAATGGTCAAAGGAAAGAAAACCGGTGAACCGGTGACAGGGCTCACTGATGCAACTGGGAAACGAAGACTAGCCCATGTAGGCCGTTCCAATAGAAGACATAGTGTAGCTTTTTTAAACTGCTGAAAAAGTGGATGCTGGCTCTGATAGAAAGGAGTCAGAACACACAGTGCATCACAGTTTGTTGCATATGGGGTGCATAGCTGCAGACCAGTCAGGGTGCCCATGTCTGCCCCCGTCCACCATCAAAAGCTCCTACAAATGGACATGTGATCACTAGAACTGGACCACGGCACAATGGAAGAAGGTGGTCTGGTTCCTTTTCCTTGACATCATGTGGATGGACGAGTACATGTGTGTCATTTACCTGGGAAGAAGTGGCACCAGAATGCATTATGGGAAGAAGGTGTGCCAGTGTAGGCAGTGTGATGCTTTGGTCAATGTTCTGCTGGGAAACCTTAGGTCCTGTCTTTGATGTGGGTGTGACTTCGACACATACCACCTATCTATACTTTGTTGCTGACAAACTACACCCTTTCATGGAAATCATGTTCCCACATGACAGCGGCCTCTCAGGGAAATGTTGACTCAGCCTCCAAATTCTTCAGACCTCAAAAAAAAATCTGTCCTGCCATCCATGGAGGCCCCAAAATGACTTACAGTACAAGACTTCTTGGTGCCGGATACACATACTCCACACCTTAACACCTGGGTCAGAGCTGTTTGGGGGCAAAAAAAGGGACCTATCCAATATGACCCAATTATTGTAGGTGAAAGCTCATAATGTTAATGCAACCACAAGGGGGCACAATCCTCTTCTTGTGCCAATTCCAAGTCTGGATAAATGCAAAGAGTTGTAGCAGGAAGGGTATCCGACGTAAAACATTTGCTGAATCGCTTTGGGCTGCTGTTGGTCGAAGAAGGATAGGAGGAAGGCGGGTTCATAGGCAGAGAGAGAAGAGGAAAGGCAAGAGTTTAGGAGTGACAGTAGGGACTTTGAATGTTGGAACCATGACAGGAAAGGCAAGAGAGTTGGTTGACATGATGCAGAGAAGGAACTGAAGAAAAGACAGAAGGAAGAGTTGGAGGTAGCAGAGACAAAAATGTTGAGGTTCTCTTTGGGAGTAACAAGGATAGATAGGATCAAGAATGAGTTAATCAGAGGGACAACCCATGTTAGATGTTTTGAAGATAAAGTCAGGGAGGCCAGATTGAGGTGGTTTGGACATGTTCAGAGAAAAGATTGTGAGCCTATTGGTAGAAGGATGCTGAGGTTGGAACTGCCAGGCAGGAGGTCTAAAGGAAGACCAAAGAGGAGATGTATGGATGCAGTGAGAGAGGACATGAAGTTAGTTGGGTAAGAGAAGAGGATGTAGATGATAGAGTTAGATAGAGGCAGATGATTCGCTGTGGTGACCCCTGAAAGGGAATAACCCGAAAGACAAAGAAGAAGGGTGATACCCGGCCAAAAACAAATAGTCCATTTCAGAAGGCTCAAATTATTGGTCTGCAGCAAGCAAAGAAAACAACTAAGCATTGGACTTTGGAAAGATGGAAAAGGGTCATGTGGTCTGATTAGTCCAACTTGACCATATTCCAGAGTGATGGGTGCATCAGGGTAAGAAGGGAATCTGGGGTTGCTTCAGTTGGTCAGGTGTAGATTCAGCAATATTATCTGGCAATAAAATGAAGTCAGCTGACGACCAGAATGTACTGAATGACCAGGGTATCACATATATGGAGTTTTTCTTACCTGATGGGACGGGGTATATTCCAGGACTCAAATTGTGAATGAGTGGTTCTGGGAAAATGAGGAACAGTTTTCCACACACGAACATCATATTGTCTGCTGTTAAGTTGCAAAGTTAAAGGTGATTGAATAAAGGAGTGAGAGAGATTATAAACTTACATGTTTAGTTCATTTACAGTCCCCTTTCAACTCAACAACCATCCCACTCAGTCAGATGTCCTTGTACGCTTTATTCTTTCGAGTTGCTTTAGTTAACATTCTACAAGTTAAAAACCAAATGGGAGTGAGGAGATAAAAGGCCACACTGACGATATGAATCAGTTTCACATGCCAGTATTTGTGAAAAACACAATTATCGCCCAGACAGATGAGTGATGGTATGGGGTCCGCACACAAAAAAAAGATAACACCTTCCTGAAAGCAGAGTTGCAACTGCTCCTGTTGGTGAATTCTCCAGAGCTACCTCAGAGTTTTCATATTCATGAATTTAATTAGGCGTTATTAGGAGGATTATCAAGAGGTAGAAAAAAAACGAAAATGTGGCAACGTATACACACTAAATACATTAAAAAAAAGTCATTTCATGTTGACCCAAAGAAACAATAAAGATGCATGAAACTGGCCGGCGTCTCCAGTGTGGGAAAGATTTGAACGTAGATATTTTTATTCCGTTTTTGATAAAGTAATGCAAGTAGGCGGACTAACAAAGAAAGCATTGTCACATATTTTCAGGAAAAAGAAAAAAAAAGGCAAAAAAATAAATTCAAAAAGCTTTTAAACAAGACACCACAATACTGAATTGCCTTTTTTTTGCATCTTTTTTTTGCATCTTTTTTTTTGCCGTCTTTTTTGATCTTTAAAACAGAAACTACTACTGAATAGAGATGTTTCCTCTATGGAGTATTGGTATTCCTCCACTGCTGAGTTCACTGACTAGGTCAGAAACAATCAGGGTGCTGTGTCTTATTCAGTAGAGCTCAAAGGCATGGATTCACATTCTGGTGTGAATATGCCCTTTCGTAGTGAGGTATGCTGATTTGTGATCAGTTTGTCGTTAAGCAGACTTGAGAAAATAAAACTGCTCCCCGATGTGAGGACAAGGCAAATTAATTTAATTCATTTGCTTTAATAAAAAAAAAAAAAAAAAACAAACTAACATTCAGTGTCTGCCTCAACAACATTGGAGTCAATGCTATTTTTTATAAACAACAGTGATTCTCCTTGTATTTTTTTTTATTTATAATAAATATAATAATTTTTATAATTTCTTTTTAATTTTTACTTTCTTACTGCATGCTTTTTTTTCAAGTCTATCTTAAATTAAATCAAAATCAAGGTCCAAATAAGTACATTACTAGATCAATATACTACAGTACGTCTTGGCCAATATACATTTTCCAGCTCTGCACACTGTTTCTGAGTTTCTCACTCGGAAGGTGAATGCAATGTGAGTAATCAGGGCCAAATTCTACAGCCCTTGTTTCATGCAAAAACGCATTCCAAAGGTCAGTTGAGACTCAGATGAAGCTTCAGAAGTCCCAGTGAGCTAAACAGAGATGGTATTTTGTGATTGGCACATTTTTTTTACTTTTTTTTTTTTAATTGGACCTCGATTACTTGCATTCAATTCAATTCGATTTTATTGGTATAGCGCTTTTAACAATTGTCATTGTCGTAAAGCAGCTTTACACAATCAAAAGAATTATTTAAGTTTGTATGAAATGTGAATGTATAAATCAAAATAGTCCCTGATGAGCAAGCCGAGGGCGACAGTGGCAAGGAAAACCTCCCTAAGATGGCAATAGGAAGAAACCTTGAGAGGAACCAGACTCAACAGGGACCCCATCCTCAATTGGGGGGAAACAGAAAGCAGAAATTAATCTGCAGTCATACTGTGTGTGTTAGGTGGCAGGCAGTTCAGTATAAGAGTTGATGTTAATTGATGTTAATATGGATTCCAACAACCCAGACCTACAGTATGGTAATGTCCTTACATGCATCTCAAACTTCATTTAAGACTTGAAAATACCCAAACTCTTAAATCCCTTAAATTTTTTATTTTTTTTTGGTTTGTCAACCTGGAGCATCCCTTAAGTGTTGGTGCCTGAGAGGCACAAACCAAAGGAACCTTTAGAGAACAGACTGGGTTTTTATTTTCTAAAAAGTGTCTCCTTAGAGATTAGTGACCCAGACATTTACCTACTAGTTTACAGATTTGTTTCACTTGTGGTTTCCAGGCAGAACCATTTAGGCATTAAAAAATGTTCCCTTTCAAGCAGCAGTGTCTGTGGGCACAAATTACAACCCCAAAGGCCAGTATGTGCCTGTGTGCCACTTTTGCACAAACACATCTGTGCCGCTGTCTCTAAATGACCCTCATCCGCATACATGGGCTTACAGATAAGCATGATTTGGTAGTCCTGCTGTGATGTACTGTGATCAAAATGGGGTCCACATTGCAGAATGTCAGCATGTCATTCACTTCATAGTTATTACCATATCTGCATCAAGTGGTTACACCTGCAACGTTCCATTCTCTGCTCTGACTTAGTATTTTCTTTCTTGTTGATTACTGAAAAAGTATATATTAAAAATGGCATTAAGTAACTTTGCCGTAACTGCCAAGTTGATTTTGTCCATCTGTCTTTCTTAATAATGCATAGAGTTCGGTATACAGTGCTGAAAATCATAGATCAATCATACAGTATATGCACATACTTTCTTTGACTAAAATTAGCCTCATTTAAAGTAAAGTAAAGCCTTTATTTTGTCACACATACATTACAGCACAGTGAAATTCCTTCTTCGCATATCCCAGTGTAACTGGGGTCAGAGCACAGGGTCAGCCATGGTACAGCACCCCTGGAGCAGTTAGGATATAGGGCCTTGCTCAAGGGCCCAACAATGGCAACCTGGCTGAGAGAATCGAACCGCCGATCTTCTGATGAGTAACTCAGTGCCTTAACCCTCTGAGCCACCACTGCATTTGTTTATTAGTCCACCAAAATGTGTAGGTAATGAAACATTTTTCCATCTTAAACTGATATAAAACAGGCCAATTGGACAGTAAACTAACAAACCTGGCAACAACGGGCCATTTCCCCCCCTTTTTTTCTGAACTTTACCAAAAGTGCATTGGTTACAATCACTAAATCATCATTTAAGCCGCAATTCTATAGTATTATGATGCTGACTGTTCAGCTGTCACTGCAATATTTTTTCAGTGCTAATTGGAATTGGGTTAAGCAGGCCATCATACAGTAAGCTTGTGAGGAATTCCAGACTGTTGGCAGAGTAGGTTTGGTACATTTGGTGAACTTTCAAGAGCCACTCCAGTTCTCCCAGATGAATGTGCCAGTTTTAACAGTTCCAATCCTTGGTACACAATGGTCATCATTTATCATTTTTCTTTTGAGTACTTTTAAAGACAAAAACAATTAATTGAATTCAGCGAAGGAGAATTTGTCAGAGGCAGTAGTGGAGTTATCTTTGAATAATGTTTAGACCAATTAAAGCAATGTTATTAAGCAAAGTAACAGAACCTGAAAATGCTGCCAAATTACAGAAAAGGTGAATGAGGTGTGAATTAAACAAAGTGAAAGGAAATTAGTTTGATATGAAAACAGAGACCAGAGATATCTGCACTGTAACTATGGACACCAAACATATTATACAGGGGAAACAGCCTCACCAAAAAAATAATAATAAATGTAAATATAATGTCATTACATTTATTTGTATCCAGCATTGCATTACTCACTCATTGTCTATACCGCTTGATCTTGTATACAGGGTCGCGGGGGGCCTAGAGCCTATCCCAGAAGAAGGCGGGGTACCTGGAGGAAACCCACCAAGCACGGGGAGAACATGCAAACTCCATGCACACGGAGACAGGAATCGAACCCAGACCCTGTTGGTGCAAGGCGACAGTGCAAACCACTACACCACCAAAATCTTGTATTCATGATGAGATTCTTGTATTGATGATAAGATTCTTCTCTAGCACATCTCAAAGACTTTCAATGGGGTAACGGTCTGGATTTTGTGGTGGCAATTCCATGTGTCAAAATGATTCCTCGTGATCCTAGAACCACTCTTTCACAATTTAAGTCCTGGAAGAAACAATAATTTTTGAGGTCATCAGCTGACTTTATTGCCACATACCATCTAGATATGACCAACTGAAGCAACTCCAGATCATAACGCTGCCTCCTTGTACAGTGGCCGCTATGCATGATGGGTGCCCGCTTTTTCATGCACTTCCATTCTTACCCTGACACGCCCATCAATCTGTCCTGAATAGGGTCAATCTGTACTCATCACACCACATGACCTCTTTACATTCCGCCAATATCCAATCTTTAAGCTCCTTGACGCACTGAAGCCTTTTTTCTGATTAGCCTCACTAACAGTGGTTTCACTCCATCCTTGACGAGTTCTTGACAAGCTGTGTGTAGAAATGCTCTCATTTTCACACACACACAAAAGACATAGCTGTAATTTGTACTGCCAAATTTTCACCATGTAACTTCACCATCATCTCCAATCATAGTGTTTTTTTTTTTTTTTTTAACTACATTTCTTCTGTGAAGTTGTGAGTTCAGAAGTAACCTTCCAGGTATTAATAATCTGTTGGACAGTTCCAGTAATTTCAAATATCCTTGGGTGTTTTCTTTGCTTGATGCAGTCCAATAATTTGGGCTTTTAAACTATATATTTCTCCACAACCATGGGAGATGTTTTCCAATATGCTCGTTGGATAACTGTTTTACTTAGGGTTAATTTTTTTTATTATTATTAAATTACAGCAGTAGTTCAATGTCTCTTAAGTATTTGCTTATTTAAATTCGAACCGTGACTTTTTTATTGCTCCTTTTGCCAGGCAGTAAATATAGATAGTAGAAGTAGCAGATTGGTTACTTATTACTCCTGGAGCTAAAGTGATGCTCTGCATTATAAAATAGAAAATGAAACAAACTTAAAGCGTCTCAGCATGTCCTCTTTTTTATTTTTTATTTTTATATATATAAAAATATATATAATATATTTCAGTTGCAATCAAATAGACAATTGCAAATCAAATCTCATTTGTTCTTTTATGATTTTTTGTTAATTGACTCAATTAAAGGTAACTTTTCTTAATAAATGGAACTTCATGCAACAATGTATTCCATTTATGAAATACAGTACAGTAACATTTTTTTAAATATATTTTTTATTTTTATTCTATTTATATCTCTTTCTTGAAATTATAGTACATTGTATTTTATTTTTATTCTATTTTCTTCTTATCATATTGTATTGGTTTCCTTTGCATATGCAGCCACTGGAGAAACACTTTCCTTTGGGATTAATAAAGACCTCTCTTATCTCTTATTACCAAGTACATGAGTGCATTTGTCTGTTTCTGGCTGTAAACTGGGGACTGGTTACAATTGATTCCCTGATCTTCAGGAAGCATTTTTTTAACCTGGCCAGGGTCATGGATGTACAGCAAAGCCGTTCCTGAGAACACTGCACGCAAGGCAGGAATACACCCTGGTGCATCCGAGCGCACACCATGCACATGCGATTCATCAACAGGCATGTTTTCGACTCTGGCTTTAAAGTTGAAAATGCATTTGGATACATGCAACATGAGGATTTCCAAGCAGACGAGATTTCACTAAGGACCTAAGATCAGACTAGGGACCCTGAAGCCACGAGGTTGTAACACCACCCGCTGGTCCACCAAGTCAACTTGCATGGCTCGGAGTTTAAATCATAGACACATAGAACTTGATCAAAGTCTTCATGTTAGCCCAAGGCACAGCAATTTGCTGGAAAAAAAAAAGATGTGCCTCTAGAAGGACATCTTTCAACACAGCAGTGATTCTACAGTATTAATCCAACGCTAGGTCACCAAGGGCTGAACTCCTTACTCTGTCATCTGGCGCAAAAACAAAAGTGTGGATTTACTTGTGATCTCAGCAGGCTGCATTTACTAACTTTGTTACATATCGTGAAGATAAAGGTCGCAATTTCTTTCTTCTTTTTTTTTTTTTTTAAACACAGCATTCCACCAGTGTGGGCTTGCTGACTTATTGTATGGTGTTTATCATCAGGATCGCGGGAGGAGGAGCTAGAGTGCCTTAATCTTTCTTCTTCCAAACCATATCAATTACGCACCAGAGAATCTACTGCTGATACGAAAGGGGACTAAAAATAACACACTATGTCCATTAGTCACTTCTTCATTCAATCCAATCAATTCAGTTCAGTTCAGACTCAGCATATGTGATGCAAGGGAGGTTTAACAAGCATTCTTTTCATCCACCAAAGAACAAAAAGATGTCTGTATTTAGAAATGATGTCATGAAGAACATTCATTTTATTAGTTTGAGGTCAGGGGGGTCACGAAACAAAACTGACACGGCCTTCCCTCATTTGCTTTACAATGTAGTGAGTGATGTGTTTTTTTTTGTGTGTGTGTAATGGAATTAACAAGGCTACATGCCATGTGCTATTACTGATGGAGAATGTCATTGATTTGTATTTTTCTCTCTCGTTATTCTTGTCCAGCCTCAGAATACAATAGACGAAAAAAAGAAAAGAAAAGAAAAAAAATCAAAAAAGTATTGTATGATGTCTAGCAGGTTTTGTGTTGAAATAAATTTCAGTTTTGAAAGTTTTTAGAGGTTTGGTTGACTGAAATGTTCCAGAGAATATTCATTCTTGCCTGAGTACCAAGTTAGAGAGTGTTGGAATCATTTCATCATTCTGCTCCGTCTACAGCGTGTCCCGATATGCCTTCGCACTGTACATAGGGGAAATTAACACTTTTTTTTTTTTTTTTGCAAAATGTCTTCCACGGTTATCTTATTAATTTTTTTAAATAGACTTTAGAGAAGGCATTTGGGAAAGAAAAAGAAATTAAGAACTTAAGAAATATTTTTTATGGTTGAATCAGGAAGGTAAAAGGGCAAACACATTACACATAACACTGCTGCTGCCAAAATTATCAACGACTTCAGAAAGACTGGAAATGTTGTGGCCAACACGAAAAGTGGACCTCCATGGATGAAGGCTCAGCTACTGTATGAATGGCATCGAATCTGGATTTAATACTTCATTTACTCATTTGTCATCTATACCGCTTAATCCTGTATTCAGGCTCATGGGGGGCCTGGAGCCTATCCCAGGACACTTAGGGCATGAGAAGGGGGACCCCATGGACAGGGAGCCAATCCATCGGAGGGTACACGCACATACACACACACTCATTTACTGTACACACTATGGGCAATTTGGGAATGTCAAATGTCAACCGGAGTACCCTGAGAAAACCCACCAAGCACAGGGAGAACATGTAAACTCCATGCACACAGAGGTGGGAATCAACCCGGACCATGGTGGCGCAGTGCAACAGCGACAGTGCTAACCACTAATCCGCCGTGCCACTACAGACTTAATTATTTCTTTAGAAAATCCATAGTTTTATCTATACAGTATATATTAATAAATTTGGCTCCCACCTCAGGGGCTGACTGCATGGAGTTTGCATGTTCTCCCCGTGCTTGGTGGGTTTCCTCCAGGTAATCTGGGTTCCTCTTAGAGTTTAAAGACTTGCAGATTAGACTAATTGGCGTTTCCAAATACCTGCAACGGTTGTAAAAATGGGAATAAATACAATGGTAACCATTGGCCTCCACAGTCCCTATGTAGGTGAATGGAAGGAATTACAGTTTAGGCTTAATTAATTAACAAAAAGCTCCAACGACTCAAATTATTGTATAAATAAACTATAAAACTAAAGTATGTGGCCAAAAACACATGGACACCCTTCCTAATTATTGAGTTCAGCGCTTTCAGCCCCAAAAGGCTAACAGGTACCGAAAGGTGCACAAGAGCAAGCGCATAGCCATGTAATTGTAAACGACTAAGTCATAATAGAGGTCTTGGGGAGCTTAAATGTGGCTCTGTCAACTCTGCCACGAGTTGGTTTTGCGAATTGTCCGCCCTGCTAGATCCACCTAGGTCAACTATAGGTGTGATTATTGTGAAATGGAAGTCTGGGAGCGATAACAGCTCAGCCACAAGGCATCAGGTCAAGGAAAGCTCACACAGCATGGCTCTGTTTGCATGGCCAAGCACACAAATCTAAGATCACTTTGTGCAATGCCGAACGACGGCTGGAGTGGTGTAAAGCATGCCCCCACTGGACTCTGAAGCAGAGAGGAGTTGTTCTATGGAGTAATGAATCACACTTCACTATCTGGCAGTCTGATGGATGAATCTGGGTTTGGCAGATGCCAGGAGAATGCTAGCTATCGGAATGAAAAGTGCCCACAATAAAGTTTGGTGGAGGACGGATAACGGTCTGGGGATATTTTTCATCAATTGGACTTTTTTAATTTCGTCGAAGGTTAATGTTACGGCATAAAACGACATGTTATGGACATTATGCTTTCTAATTTGTATGAAGAGTTTGAACAGAGCTCTTTTCTGTTCCGGTATATCCGTGCCCATGTTCAAAAATCAGGGCCCATAAAGACACGGTTGGATGAATCCGGTGTTTAGGACCTTGAGTAGTTTCCAGAAAGCCCTGACCTCAACTCCACTGAGCACCTCTGGGATGGTTTGAAATGTCAATTGTGTGCCATGCCTCCTCTTCCAGCATACCCTTGTATCCCTGCTTATCCAGGCAACTGTCCAATCAGTCAATCATGTGGCTGGCAAATTCACGCAGATAAAAATTTTCACCAAACATCAGAATAGGGGAAAATGTGATCTCGGTGACATTGACTGCGCCATAGTTGTTTGTGCCACATGGATTGGTTTTGTGTACTTCCGGCGCTTCTGATATCATGAGATTGCACACACACACACACACACACACACACACACGCACACGCACACGCACACGCACACGCACACGCACACACACACACACAATTTATAAAGTTTTTACAGAATGGTGCTACAGTAAACTCTCCAGTTTCGGTAAGCCTATGCCCAGTGTAATCTTAATATCTTGTTCTTGGCTCGACAGGAAGGAAACAGTTTTTCTGATATTGCTGCCGTTCTGCCTCATGTTTCCATATGTTGTGCATTATGAGATGTTTTACTGTTCACAACGGTTACAAAGAATCACGCTGCAGGAATGGATTTTAGTTTTTTTTTTTTTTTTGCACCATTTACTGTAAAAAATTAGCAAGTGTCCTGTAACTGTGCTTATTTTTTTAGCTCTTCCTTTTTTTTCTTTTTATTTAAAACACTAAAGTATTAGCATTATCATCACCCGATGCTGGCTGTCCCTCTTACACGCAGCAGCTTGATTGTATTGGACACATTTAATAACAAGGTGCCCTAGTGATTTTTATTAAACCTGATAAGGTTTCATCATTTATGCAAAGTTTACCTAGCTAGTATTATTTTAGTCTAACAAGACACTACAAAGCAAAAAACTTTTTTTTTTTTGGTAGAACATTTTAAGACAATGAATGCACTACTCAAATCGATAAAGGATGCTAATGGTACCAACTAAAGTTACGACATCTGCAATCAGAAGCCTTTATCATTAGTCTAATTAGTCTTTAACTAATAAAAGACGATAATGAGATCAGGATTAATGTTAGTTTTTTAAAGAAAGTGTCCAAAACTAATAAACAAAAAGGAACAATTACACTCCCACCTGTACAGTACTGACACTGCCTACAAGCACTTACTTTTATGCATAACTTTCCGCACATAAATAATGACAACTTTTAGAGTCAAGTTGCTGACATTAAACACTTCCCTATGGCAAGAAATGCAAATTGTATTTATTTATTCAGTTCCTACCAACAAAATTAGATCTTTCATATATAATGTGCTAAAATTTGCTTATTAATATTTAAACCATGTAAACCTACTGCCTAAATTCATTTTAGTTCTGTATATATATATATATATATATATATATATATATATATATATATATATATATATATATATATATATATAATGCATCCAAGAATAAAATGTAATGCTGGAATATCTTTCTATCTTCAGAGGATCTAAGGAGTCACAATCTGAATGCACCCATAAATCCTTGAACGCCTCTGCAATTTGAATATTGCATGAACCATACAGCTGTACAGTGCACCCATTCATATCCTTTCTCAGAGGAGGAAACCCACAAAGCCTAGTTATTCTGCTACAATCACCGTTCTTCAAGCGATATGGATACACGATGCTTCAAATGGAAATGGCAATCCATCTAATGCAGCTTCTCTATTCGGTTCTGCTCCATTGATCACCTCGGTACCATTTTTATTAGAAATAATAAATGTACCTCTTTTTATATACACATTCTATTCTTTACTTACAGACACAATTCTAATGCGTCGTGAATGAACAATTCAGTGGAGTAATAGAACACGTGAGTTTTATTTATGTTTACGATTACGAAAAGGAGCACATTTGCGTCGGGCCTTTCAACAACATTTATTGCACATACTGTATCTTTGCCAACACATGATAGAAATATGTAAAGTACTGAAACAGTCATGCGTTTTCTTCCTAAATCCAGGCTTGACAGAAAAGAAGCTACGTCAAAGTAGTATTTGAAATGTGCATCCTAAAATATTAATACAGAGTACAGACTGAAAGAGTCGTTATAATTAATAAGGTCCATTTTTAGTCCACTATGCTGGGAGTTGAAATCTTCTTTGAATTTGATCAGCTTTTCTGCTGTTTGCATGTAAACATACAGTAGCGTTTCTAATCTTAGGACTATGCGTGCACCGAGCTTGGTATTACAGTTCCAAGTATCAGAGCTCCCAGCTTCTGTTGACAAGTCACAGGCGTGATAGAAGACAGATTGTTGTAAATCACACTATGTCGATGTGCAAGATGCGTCATGTCAGTCAACATAACTGTCCATGCCATAAATACAGCAGTAGATTAGATTAGAAATTTCGTTGAATTCAAGCGGAAACAGTTTACTTGGAGATGTGGATGTAGATAGTCAAGATAAATGTTAAAAATTGGCCGCAGTTCTTCTTCTTCTTTTTTTTTTTCAAATAAAAATGTGAGTCATTCTAACTGTTGGTATGGTGGTTTAGTAGTTTCCAACTTTGCCTCGCACATCCAGAATCCAGCTAGCATGTTCTTCCTGTTCCTCCCACAGTCCAAAAACTGAGATGAGGTAAGGTGTAGGCTGATCGATGTTTCCAAATTTGACCATACTGTGTGTGTCTGTTGGCTCCCAATCCAGGGTATCTGCCGCCAAATTCCCTGGGAAAGGGTCCAGGCCCCCCGTGACCATACACAGGATATGCAGTATCGATAATGAATAAAAGGATCATCATAACAACTATTAGTTTGAATACTTTTTTTTTCTTTCAGCTTGGTCTCGCATTTGAAACAATTCCAATCTTTAAATTACAACTTAAAATGCAATTTTACATAATTTGACAATATACTGTATAGAGTTGTGGGTGAGGGTTATCGTTTTTTATTACTTTTTTTTGTACTATAATGCTATATACTAGCTGATCATCAGGGCCTGTATTCACAAAAATTCTTAGGATTCTCTCAAAGAGCTCCTATCTTAGCTTAAAAAGTTCTAGCTGGGAATCCTAGATTTAAAAAATGATTTAGGAAACTTCTCAGAGCAACTCTGAGTAAGGAAAGTACAAAACCCTTTATCTTAATGAGGGGGTGTGGTTGACCCTGCTGCTAGGGATGATGCAGCAATTTAAGGACTGTGATTGGTCAATAAAAAAATAACCTCTGACCTCTGTAAAAGTCTTGAAATGGACTCTTTGTGAAAATCGAATATATGAGAATAGAACAGACAGTGAAATCATAATGTTTGTATGTAAAGAAATTGTATAATCATGACTACAGATGACAAAATTTCTGTTACAGGCTAAATATTACTCACTCACTGACTCATCATTTTTACCGCTTTATCTTGTATTCAGGGTCGCGGGGGGCCTGGAGTCTATCCCAGGAGACTTAGGGCACAAGGCGTGGTACACTCTGGACAGGGTGCCAATCCATCGCAGGGCACAGACACACACACTCATTTACACACCACGGCCATTTTGGGAATGCCAATTAACCAAACCTACATGTCTTTGGAATGTGGGAGGAAACCCACAAGCACGGGGAGAACATGCAAACTCCATGCACACAGAGACGGGAATGGGACCCGCCCAGGCTAAATATCTTAAAGTTAATTAAAACAGCCACATGTTGAAAATGTGAATTTTTGAAGCCACCAATTTCCACACAGTAGTTACTATATTTAAGTTCTTACATTCATTTACCGTACTGATTTTATTACTTGTGATCTATTTCAGATTGATGGGAGCTTTTACCAATTTATGTGATTGCAGGACAGTCTATTTAAGGTGCACTTTTGGATGGTATGTAGCCAACAATCCAGGAGAGATAAAAGGGAGTAAAAGAACAAGAAAACCAAATTGGACAGAAGAGCAGTGTTTACTTTTAGCTTTACGCTCAGTGGTTGAAGAATATTTCTTCTTTCCGCCATTTTGTCCTCTGCTATAGAAACTCTTAAGCCTCTTGAAAGTCCTTCTCTCTACTCTTTAACAATTTTTAAATTAGGAGCTGTTTTTAGGGCTAAGAAGTTTTGTGAATCATTTTTATCTTTACTAAGATTTAGTCCTAAATTAAGGGGGACATTCTAAGAAAATTTCATAATTCTAAGAATTTTCTTAGAAATCCGTCATTAGATGCCCTTCCTGTCACAACCCTCTCATTCTCTAATTAAGCTTGGGACTGGTATTGCATGCAATGGCTGAATTGTATGGGCACAAGGTTAAGGGTCTTGCCCAAGGACATAACAATGGTGATCTCAACTGTCTTTATTAATATAAAAATGATAAATAAAAAAACATATCACTAGTATGTGATTTCCCATTACCAACAGCAGTTGAAGACAGGGTAAATTCATTAAGTAATTCATTTGTTTGTTTAATCAATGGAGTGTCATATTTAAAACATTTTTTTTCTACTCAGTACTTTATAACTTTTCATAATCTTCCAATATGTAAACTTATGGACAGGGTTAGCCTTAACCATTTTGTAGGCTAAAAAATGTGAGTTTATTTTCTTAACATAACTTTATTGTATTAGGAACTGATGACTAATAACCAGTCTTTGCTTAAGGATAATGGGGGATATCTGTACAAATTAGCATGCATTCGACTGGATGTGTTAAATAAAGATTCTCTCTCTCTCTTAAATTAGTTGCAAAAGTTGGAGGAAGGAGGAGTCTAAAATACATGCGTTCTTCCAAATCTATCGGTCATCTGAATTGGCACAGATCAAAGCAAATGAGTACAGTGAGAATAATATAAATGATATGTCTCGGTAATGAAAACAACTGCAATGTAAAAACAGATTAATTAGTTATGGTCCAAGCAAGGTTGGAACAAACCACTGAACAGTGACAAGATCAAGCAGCAGAATGAAAGGGACATGCATGCCGCCGGGTGGTCTAAGGTGCTGCATTCAGATCTCAATCTCTACTGGAGCCGTGGGTTTGAATCCCACTTCTCAAAGTTATGTCACTGGGGCAGTGGTGACTCAAACAGTTAAAGGTTACTAGGTTTCTTATTGTAAGATCAGGGCTTTGAGCCCCAGCACCACTGTTCAGCCCTTTAGCAAGGCTCTTATCCTTGTATCCTGGCTGACCTTGCAAACTGATCTCAGCTTCTTAACTGGGAAAATCATTTCACTGTTCTGGAAGGTATATGTGACAACTAATTCAATCTTAATACTAACATTAGAAGGCACTTTTAATAGAAGTTCAAATTTCATGTCAGTATACTGTATTCCTGCTTGCGGAAATGTAAATGTATGTACGTTGATGTAAACCATATTGTATGAATAATATGTTCTTTAAAATAATGTAAAACATTTGAACAGGGTAAAGGAACTAGCGGACATGAAAAGAAAGAAAAGAGAAAATAGCAATCAGCCAAGAATACGTAATCATGTTTCATTGTTTATTTAATGTAATATTTATGCAGATAATTTCCTATTCTGTCTTCCTTGTCAGGGGTGGTTGAAATAATGGATTTCAAACAATGGACTTTTCCTTACTTCTTCTCCAAACACTTATGCTTTCAAGCCCTTACTTCACTATGAAAACAACATAAGTGGACAAGGTCTGAAGCTCAATTACATTGGTATGAATTAACTTCTGATTAAGACCGAACTCTCCAAACCTACCGGCTCATTTACATGCTCCAGGAGGACAACAAGTGGCTTTGGAATTGACCCCCGGTTTTAATTGGTCCTTGCAATTACGAGGAGAAAAGCCTTAATGAACCCTTAACATTTCATTAGCCGTGCGCTGCCTTATCTCTGTGACCCGAGAGAAAGCCCACAAATCCGATAATTGTTGAAAACATAATTGAGTTCCTTAGAAATAACAAAGACCATCAGTTGTTCAGTGGTACTTCCAATATTTACTCTGAATGTGGTTTCAACAATACTGAAATTAAAGCCAATTGATCTTTCCTGTGTTAACTATATAAAAGTAAATTATATTATATTATATTATAACCACATACAGTATAAGCAACTTCAACCAAACTTTTCTCATTAGCTTTTAGGTTCATGCTCTATCTTTAAATTGTATCCTGTCTTATCTGTAGGTCACTTTTAATAAAAAAAAGTATCTTGCACATGGATAAGTGAATATATAAAGAGAAAGGAACGTGACTCTGCATATTCATCATCACGCGATTCAATTGAAGAGACAATTGGAGAGACATTGCCTTAAATGTTGACAGGCATCTGGTTGAGACAAAAAAAAAAAAGACACTGTTATGGAGTAAAGGCAAAATAACATCTTTCTGAAATTCCATGTAGAATTCTTAGTCATTTCAATCATATTCACCAGGAGTAAGTGTTTGCAGAGCACTTATATGCTTGGGGGTATATTGGAAACAGGTGCACATAATCAGGGGGCTGATAAGCTAGGAGACGGATACAGAGTCATGTGATCTGGTTGTAGTCTGTGAGGCTGATGTGAAACGAAGTTCAAGATTGTGAGAATCTCAGCTTCATAATAACGCCTATGCCACCAATCAGCCGTAACAATAAAATAACCTGCCTAATATTAATGTTCCAAAAATTGCTGAGTCACTAAAATTGTTCCAAACCATCAAAGTGTGGACTGTATAGTGCTGCAGTATCTGGCACCAAGGCGTTAGTTTAGCACATCCCAAAGATGTTCAATCAGATTTTGCATATCGAGTCAACACCCTGAGCTCTTCAGGTTCTTCAAACAATTCGTCGATGATTTTGCAGGGTGGCAGGGTACATTATCCTGCTGAAAGAGGCCCCTGCCATCAGTGAATACTTGTACTGCAAAAAAAAAAAATTGATATGTGTTACATGCATGAGCCCAGGTAAGTACCCAGGTCAAGAGGCACATGCAACCAGCCACCACAAGAAAACATGATCCCTGGTTCTGACATTCACCTGCCCATTGCAGGAGCTTTCAGCATTGGACATGGGACATCTTGGGTACTCTGACAAATATGTGGGTTTTGATACCTTCCTACTGTATCATGAATAAAAATGACTTTTTCAACAACTAGTGCTACAGTAGTTCTTCCGTGAGATTGGCCAAAACAGCCTAGCCTTTGCTTTTTACCATGTGGATTACTGAGCCTTGGGCACGCATGACTTTTCATAGGTTTACCCTCCTCGGACTACTTTTGGAAGGTACCGACCGCTGCATACCAGGAATGTAGACCTTGTAAAAGTATCTAAAGTCTTTAAGCTTGCCCATTTGTCCTCCTTCTCACACATCAACTGAATGAACTGACTATTCATTTCATCTGTCAGTGCTTTTGATGTGATCATGTAAAATGTTTATTTCTCTTACACAATATACACTAAGTATATATTAATATACATAAGTTAGGTCTTTATTTGTCGCATATGCATTACAGCACAGTGAAAATTCCTTCTGCATATCCCAGGGTAACTGGGGTTAGAGCACAGGGTCAGCCGTGATACAGGGCCCCTGAAGCAGATAAGGTTAAGGGCCTTGCTCAAGGGCCCTTATATTTTTATATATAAAAATCATTCCCTCTGTGGCACAGGAGATACCTTGAAAGAAAGAAACAAAAATATGAAATATGTGCAGGTGCTAGAGGCAGTTACATTCTCATAAACTGGATTATTATTAAGAAAAAAAAAAAACAGCACAACAGGTCAGTGATTTCAATAAGGTAAGATTTGGTGTTACGAATGCAGACAGCATGTCCAAGTATACTAGGCATATGAACAGTAATTTTAGTCCACCACATAATCAATCAAAAGTTTAGACACACTTTCTCCTTTACTGGTTTTTCTTGATTTTTATTATCTTTTGAATAGTTTTTATGACTTTATTTTCTAATTGAATTATCTGTATTATTATTCTTTTGAATGATATGGTATATGTACAGAAGCAGTCAAGTGTTTGGACACACTGTCTCCTTGAGTTTTTTTTTTTTTTTTTTTTTGAGTCACCCAAACAAAGTGGTGGCTCAGTTGGTTAAGGCTGTGGGTTACTGGGTTACTGACTGGTTCAAACCCCAGCACTGCCAAGTGCCACTGTTGAGCCCTTGAAACAAAGACCGTATCCCGATCTACTCCAGGGACGCTGTAACCCTGCACTTTGACCCCAGATTCCTAAATGGGGTATGTGAAGAAAATGATTTCACGGTGCTGTAAAGTACAGGGGTTGGACAATGAAACTGAAATGCCTGGTTTTAGACAGGCACAATCATTAATTATGGTGTAGGGCCTCCTTTTGCGGCCAATGCAGTATCAATTCGTTTTGGGAATGACAGATACAAGTCCTGCACAGTGGCCAGAGGGATTTTGAGTCATTCTTCTTTCAGAACAGTGGCCAGGTCACTACGTGATGCTGGTGGGGGAAAATGTTTCCTGACTCGCTCCTCCAAAACACCCCAAAGTGTCTCAATGATATTTAGATCTGGTGACTGTGCAGACCGTGGGAGATGTTCACCTTCACTTTCATGTTCATCAAACCACTCTGTCATCAGTCTTGCTGTGTGTATCTATCATCATGTTTGAAAAAAGGGGTCCACATGGTCCTCCAGAATGGTTCGGTTGGTAGTCCTTGGCAGTGACGCACCCATCTAGCACAAGTATTGGGCCTAGGCAATGCCATGATATTGCAGCCCAAACCATCACTGATCCACCCTCATGCTTCACTCCTCTTGCATGCAACAGTCTGGGTGGTACAGTCGCTTCTTTGGAGCCTCTTCACACTCTCTCGGATGTGGGAAAGACAGTGAAGGAGGACTCATCAGAGAACAATACTGTACATGTTTCAAATTGTCCAAATGCAAGATTTTTTCACTGCTGGCACCATTGAAACCGAGGTTTGGCATTGGCACGAGTGACCAAAGGTTTGGCTATAGCAGCCTGGCCATGTACATGGACCCTGTGGAAACAGGAGAGCTAACATGCACATCTAATTCTGCAGTGAGTTGGGCAGCTGTGGTTTTATGTTTTTTTTTTTTGGATACAATCTGGGGTTAGCACCCGGAAATCCTTTTCAGACAGCTTCCTCTTGCGTCCATAGTTACTCCTGTTGGATGTGGTTGGTCCATCTTGGTGGTGTGCTGACGTTACCCTGGATAACGTGACTCTTGATACATCAAAAAAACTTGTTGTCTTGGTCACTGATGCGCCATTGATTTGTCCTCTTTTGGATTCTGACCTGTCACCCATGATGTTGTGTGCATTGCAATATTTTAAGCAAAACTGTGCTACTACTCTGCTACTGTAACTAAACCATCACACTTTACTCTTACTGGTGAAATGTACAATTAATGAGGATTGGCCATCAGGCTGGACAAATTTAGCCATGAAATCTCCAACACTAAATTGGCAAGTGTTTCAGTTTCATTGTCCAACCCCTGTACATGTGACAAGTAATTGAAACATAATTAGTATGAAGTAAGGATAGTAACTGAGGATTAGGACTATGGACTCTAGTTAGTTAGGACTCTAATTAAGGATAGAAACAAAAAAAATTTTCATACACATTCACATTTCATACACACTTAAATAATAATTTTGATTGTTAAAGCTGCTTTGCGACAATGTCAATTGTTAAAAGTGCTATACAAATAAAATGTAAAAAGAATGAAAGGAAAGTAAAAAAAAAAGTAAAAAAAATATATATATATATGTTTTATATTTTTGATTTTGATTTTGATTTAGCTTTAATGGCAGCTTGGCACACTCATGACATTCTCTCATCAGATTCACATGGTAGTTACCTGGAATGGTTTTCAATTCACAGGTGTGCTTTGTCACGAGTTCATTTGAGACATTTCTTCCCCTCCCGGGGTTCCTTTGAAAATCAGTTAGATTGTATATTGGAAAGCCGTGTACAAATTATTAGTGTCCGTTAGTGCTACTACAACTAGTGTACAAATCCATCTCATAAAAGAAAGTTCGAGACATATCAAGAAAGACATTAAGTAAAGAGAAAAGACCAAAGTCTATTATTACTTTAAAAAATGAAGGTGAATTAATCCCAAAAATCTCAAGAACTTAAAATGTATTTCCAAGTGCAAGTCACCAAGACCTTCAAATGATCTGATGATACCGACTATCACAATGTTTGTCCTAGGAACTATCTGAACTATAAATTTCTTAAAATTTCCAGCCTCAGAAACTGATGATTTACAGCACCTCATACTAGAGCCCACATAAATGCTTCTCAGACTTTAAACTGGAGATATAATCCAATCGCCAGAGCTAAATCCAAATGAGATGACTTGGGATTTGTTGGAACGGATAGTGAAGCAAAAGCAACCAACAAGTACTCAACACTTCCAGTAACTCCTTTATTAATTGTCTGAATCTCATGAGGCTGATTGAGAGCAAGCCAAAAATAAGTAAATGCAGTAACTCATAATGTTAGAATACTGAATTTTTATTTTAAGTTAATTATTATTCAGACAGTATAAATACTTAGTTTTGTTCAGAAGACTGCTGCCCCAACATTTGTCCAGAAGATGATAATCGATACCTTCCAAAGCAGGTTAAGCCACAGAAGGTGCTGTACTGAAATATATTCATGCAAAGTGGTCTTGAAGGGAAAAGTGTGGTAGGAAACGGCATACAAGCAAGAGGGATGACTGCTTTAAGAAGAGTTTTACGCAAAGAACTTACAAGGAGTGGAGTGGAGTCAAGTGCATCAAGAGCCACCACACGTGGCACTGATGCAATAAGCGTGATCAGGAAATGAGCTACTGTACAACTATGGCAGTCTTAGTGTCAAACCAATTCTTGAATGAGTTCATTTTTGCATTTCAATTGAGGTTAGAGAGTCTTGAGGAAGAATGGAGAGGCGACAGAAGGGACTTTCTTCTGGAAAATCTCCCAAACAAACTACAGTATACTTGTTCACACCTTTTTTGTAATTTTGCAACTTGCCCTCTTAAATCCTGTGGCAGCGGTAAGGAGGGTATTGCCCAAGTATTGCCCATATGTTTTTTTTTGTTTGTTTCTTTCTTTCTTTCTTTTTGGCTTCATTTTTGTTAAACTGCACTGTGAAAACAGCAATACAGTATGTTGTTGTTCTTCTGACGTTGAATTAGCAAAATACCAAGACCTGCTATTAAAATAATAATAATAATAATAATAATAATAATAATAATAATAATAATAATAATAGTTCACCCCACAAAAAAACATACTACTTTTCAAAAGATACTAACTTTTACACATGACTGTGCTGTATATATATATCTTAGCATTTCATTTATTTTCTGCATAACATTTACACTTATTTTCAATGATACACAAATATAGCATACTAAAATGAATTATTCCATATTGTTTGTGTAATAAGACACATGCTAATTTCTCATTCTTATAATTGACTGCTTGCAGTGCTCCAGAACAGCTCATTATTACTAACTGAAGTGTTCATAATATCATTTATTAACTCAATTAATAAGTCTCAAAGCATATTCTTTTTTTTTTTTTCCTTCTCCTCATTTTAGGCTGCAACAGATTTTGTTAGATTAATTAGTTGTTTCCTAATTAGGATTCAATTATAAATAATTTCATAATTAAAATACACAACACCTGCATTTTATACGTGGATCACTGGCTTCTTCTGCAATCATATTCCAGATGCATTCAGTAGAAATCCAAATGAATAAAAACTCACGGACAGTAACCTAGGCTCAGGTAGACCTGGGAACCATGATATGAAGCATCAGTGCTAGATTCTTCTCCGTCATACATCATCATACCCAATATTATACATATCTAATATATAATAAAGTTAACTTTGATGACAGCTTGGCACACTCATGGCAGTCTCTCATCAGATTCACATGGTAGTTACCTGGAATGTTTTCTTTCTTTCTTTTTCTTTTTTTTTATTATGACGTGTGCCTTGTCAAAAGTTAATTTTGTGACATTTCTTACCTTCTTAGGTCATATTCACACATAGCTGGGTGTTGTTTTTTTCTCTGCGTTTTGGCCTCTCATCCACATGCAAGCACAGTTTTGGTTGTTGAAAATGGAGCTTTTGAAAAACTCCTTCCAAAGTGAATATTTTCCAAAACTCCACATTTTTAGTGGAGTTGTGTGAAAAAAAAAAAAGTTGTTGTAACGTCACCTTGTGCGTCAATGATGTCACTGCTGGTCTACTTGATTTGATGTCAGCTTTGTTCATAAGGACATTTTATGCAATGGCAGCCTTACCTAAACTAGCGACTGTGTTAACATTGCTAACTGGACTTTTTAGATGTGTGCAAAATACACGCACAGTTACTCGCACATCACGTTAAACACAGGTGTCTGTCTAGGCTTCTGATTGAGCCCCCTGTTTATTATGGATGCTGGACAAATATTTTTAACAGACAGGTCGTGTGGGTAGAATTATATAAAAAAAAAGACAGTCCATCATTACTTTAAAAAATTAAAGTATACTTTGAACTTTGAATATATGAATATCCCATGTGCAGCTACCAAAACCAACAAACGCTATGATGAAACTGGCTCCCGTGAGAACCGTCCCAAGAAAGGAAGACAAAGTGCTACCTTTGCTGCAGAGGATAAGTTTATTAGGATGGTCAGGCTCAAAAGCCTCCGATATACAAATGTTACTGAACCAGAATTGCACTGCTATTCTTGTGGCACACGGCGGCGGCATAAGGTTTTTGCGTTTGCCGGTTTTACGTCGCTAAGTGGCGATATAACCATAGACTGAGGCCTCAGGTCTTAGTTCATTCTCTCAAGCATTAATGATCTGGAGCTCATCGACAGCTGCACATGATACTGTAGCATATAAATTCAAGCCGAACATTGCAATTAAACGAATGCATAGTCACGGCACTAAAATTACAGTACAAATTTAGAATTTAAATTAAATATAGTCATTTCTTAGTTATATCGAATTTAACGAAAGTAAACGTTAACACAGTGAGACTTTAGATTTTATCATGTGTAATTAGAAAATCCACAAAATGGTTTTGTGTCACTTTGTGTGTGTGTGTGTTTTTTTTTTATATTTATATTCAATTTATTAGCTGAAATAAATGAAACTAAATGATCATAAAATTCAGACATAAACCGATGTCAGTCAGCACCGCTGTGTTTTTGCATTCTTATGATAAGAGTGAAATGCTTTCCACGTTAAAGGAAAGAAGACGTGCTGAGCTTCAGTTCATTGTGATGCGGACAAAAGGTCTAGGAAGGAAACAGAGACATCAGTTTTCATTATTTTACAAAATCTGAATATATTCAGTAAATTTATGAATTGCACTCAAAATATCAAATCGAACTATGAAGTCTGATTTAATTGGTACCATTAAACATTTTTATTTTTATTTAGTTTATGTTTTTCTGCCGAAATACATTTTTTTAGGCAGAGACGTCTGCTATAAGGCGTCTTTGATAACTTCACACCTATCGTAAATGAAAGGTGAGAAGAGGGATTACAGTAACTCGGGGTTTTGCGGGTGTTCACCTCGGAGCGCGCTGACTATATATTTATTTGTTACATTTCTGGGGGTGTATGTCTGCAGTTTTATCGATAAATCTGCTCATATCTGTGCACGCGTTCATCAGCCTTTTGATAAACAGCACTTACTTTCACTTTGAAAAAGGGATTGTTTATTGTTTACTGTATATTTAACATACACACCCATTCATCATGAAAGATCTATTGTAAAAGTAAATAAAAATCATGTTTGCTTCAGCAATTGGAAACAACATTGTTTTAGCCTAACTTATTATACACTTTTGTATTCTTTGTTGTACTTTTTGTTGTAATTTGTAAATCCGAACAGAAAATAATAGTGAGCCGGTAGGCACATTGTTTTTCATAAAACTAAAACGGCTGAATCAAGTTAAATTTGCACAATAAATTAATAATTGCGTGTGCTTTAGACTTAGACCGTGAACTTGAGCGCGTGAAAAAATGAACCGAAACTGTGTATACTTGCCCCACAGAAGTGAGAAATATACACTTATAGAAAGCAAAAGGTCTGCTTTTACATAAGCTAATGGAAAACTAATTTCTGATGATGTCATTCGCATGAAAAGTGAATATACTGGAGGCGCATCATCTGCAGCGGAGATTTCAGCCTTTGTGCAAAATGTCCCTTTGCGCCACCTGGCGGTCATTTCAGGGATGACTTTAAAAGGCGACTGATTTAAATCTCCCGCTGTTGTCCTGTTGCTGCGGTGAATGCGACGGTAAAGCACATTCTGGTCTCCTACCTACTGTACAGCTCCTCATATTAGAGCCCACATGAATGCTTCTCTGAGTTCAAGTGGCAAAAACATGTCAATCTTCACTATTCACAAGAAATTGTGTAAAGAATTGTAGCAAAGAAACCCTTCCTTCAGAAGAACAACAAGCAGACAGACAAGCATAGACGTTCTTAGGCCAAGAAACACAGAGAATGGAGATCAGTGGAAGCGGAACCATCAGATCAGTGGAAAACTGGCCTTTGGTTTAATGAGTCCAATATTTTGGTTCTAAATGCCATGTCTTTATTAGACATAGGGACAGTGAACACTTCAGTCTTGCTCCCACTGTGAAGCATGGAGTAGGAGGTGTGATGCCATGAGGGTGTTTTGCCGGTGACACTGCTGGAGAGTCAAAATTAAGGGCACACTTAAACAGCATGGTTACCACGGCATATTGCTGTGGCATGCTATGCCATCTGGTTTGCACTTAGTGGGACCATTATTTT
>JAAGKR010000978.1:0-150070 GCA_011419295.1 Clarias macrocephalus | reverse complement strand
ACACACACACACACACTGTTTACCTTGTCTTAGTTGCATATTCTATAACAATAAATCTGGTACCAAAAAAATGGTAAGGAGTTTCAGTCATGTATTGAAGAAATTGCCCTACACACGCACACACCTCAGCATCCAAGTTAGTGTGTGTGTTTGTGTGTGTGTGTGTGTGTGTGTGTGTCTGTGTCTGTGTGTACTTGCATTTATATGCATTGCATTAAAAATTGGATCCAGGCAAAAGTCGAGCACTGTGATGACCTTACGCAAACAAACACGCGCGCGCGCGCTCGGTGCAGCGTCCGAGTTTGCGTGTGTGTGTGTGTGTGTGCGCGCGCGCGCGTGTGTGTGTATGAGAATCTCTAAATGTCGAAAACAACATCGGGTAAACGAGTTTCAAAGTCGAGTGATCATGCGATTCTCTTCAACACACACACACACACACACACACAAGCGCGCGCACTGCAGCGTCGGGGTTAGTGTGTTGCCAATCAGTGTGTGTGTGTGTGTGTGTGTGTGTGTTACCATGTCCGATGCAGCGATGCTTTCTACTACAAACACAGCATCCTGAACAAGGTCTTCACTCTCTCTCTCCTTCTCACACACGCACGCACACACACACACACCGTCCTACCTGTTCCAGATGTCGTGTCTCAGGCGCGCGCTGTCATCTCTCTCCCACCTCGCGCAACTTTGAGTCCGCGCGCGAGCCGCAGTGCTCGTGCTATTCCTTACACACACACACACACGCACACCCCCTCCCCCCCCAACCCCCTCGCTTTTATTCTCGCCGCGTGAGGATGGCTCGCGCACCTCGGATAGAAACGCGTCGGTTATTCATCACACAGATTTTTTAAAAAAAATAAAAATAGATAAATACAAATCATCAATGTCGTATCCCGGCTCTCACATCAGCGCCACGGTGTGTGTGTGGTCATGTAGTAAAGGTAAAAACAACAGGAAGTACACACGTTGAGTGTGTCTCGTGCTGGTAAGTGCGCGCGTGCAAGCGAGAGCTGTCGGTAATTACTACCCAGCGCACGCGCGCTTTCGGCGCGAGACACTAAACAGGCAACACGAGCCCAACTCTTATACAGTACACACAGAAAAACTTACACTGAAACTTTCTTATGTCTAAAAACACACTAATGTTAATAAAGAAAAATTAACATAGAGTATCGTGCTCTTGCTGTGTGTTTATAGTGTTTGTGTATTTATTTATTTATTTATGATTAATGTAATATGCTTTACAAAATGCATGTGTTTGTATAAGGTTTATTCACAGTACTTCATTTATTTTGGATATCAAAAAGTTTCGAGATCGCCTTAAAACCTGGCAGTAGAATTTGTTATTGATGATTTGGCCCCTGGGAACAAATTCTTGATGCACAATGACAATGAGGATGCCCAGAGTCGAGCTGCGGACCTGCCTCGCCTTTTTCGGTCGTAGAGATGACGGGCTCTTCCATTGTTGCTTCGTCTCAGGGTCATACCCGTACACACACCGGAAATGACCCTCAACATGAAGAACGGGTCATCCATGGCACGATGCCAGAGATCTCCACAGTCTTCGATGTGATGTTCCTTCTGCTCCTGGGTCAGCAGCAACATGGCGCATGTTCAAATCACAGGTGAGGATTGTCTGAACTGTTCCGCAAAACAAATTGACAATGGCAGCAAAGTAGTGGATTGTTCTCCGACGATCATGCACAAGTTGCTAAATGGTTTCGTCATTTTCGGAAGTTGAGCTTGTCGAAGGCCTTTGAGATCTCTCATTGTCTTCCAGTGATGTTCTTCCATTCGTGTCACATCAGAACACCTCAAACAACTCATTGCAGCATCGCCGTTCACTTGCCGAATCATCTCAAACACCACTGTGGCAGTGCACATCTAAGGAAAGGTGCACATCTAAGGAATTTAATGAATCACTCTAAAAGTTAAAGAGTGGTGCTTAAGATCCAGTTTCACACTATTTACACTGTTTACATACACTAGTTGCCAAATCTAATAATCTCACTCTTATACCGCTTTATCCTGTATACAGGGTTGTTGGGGCCTGGAGCCTATCCCAGGTGACTTCGGGCATAAGACAAGGTACACACTGGACAGGGCATATCAGAGCAATTAGCCTAATCTGCATGTCTTTGCACTGTGGAAGGAAACCAGAGTACCCGGAGGAAACCCATCAAGCAGGGGGAGAACATGCAAATTCCATGCACACAGACCCAAGGCAGGAGTTCAAACCAGACCCGGGAAGTACGAGGCGACAGTGCTAACCACTAACCCACTGTGCCGCCCCAAATGTTTTAGCAAACACTCAATTTCTTGACCTCTGTTGTTCCACTGAGCTCCAGCTGATAAACTAACAGAGGAACATGGAAGTGAAATGTGTCAGCTTTTATGGCTAAAATTCTACACCAGTGCACCGTGTCAGGATAGCCCAAAAAAAAAAAAATCCTGATATTTCACATCGACTTTTCATTTAAACATGGCTTGTTTGAATGTGATTCCAGGAATAACAGTACAAAAAAGTATTTTATGATATTTAAAACAGTGTTCATTTTATTAATTTGTTAAATAATTGAACAAAATAAAAGAGGATGTTATGAGATTCTCATACCCTATTTCTTACCTCATTTGAAAATGAAGCAGCCCAAACTCCAAGTTGGGCAATGGCTGCACCAAAGGTACTAAATATGTAAATTTAAGGGTACCACCTCAGTGACAAGAAATGATGAAAGTCTGGTGGCCATTTGTTCTGAAAGTATATATAACCCATATATATTTTATGAATTTAGCTTAATCTTTTAAAATATGATCTTAAATGCAAATTTAATCAGGGTTAATACTACAAATATTACACATACTACACATACTACTACTACTTCTACAACTGTTATGACTATTAGTATTATACTTGTGCTGCTGCTGCTACTACCACTACTACTACTATTTTACTGTTTTCAATAGTTTACATAGCTCAGAAAGCTCGTTTGTAAGTCCAATTTGTTCACAAGTCAAAAAGGTACTACGATACTAACACAATTGGCTATACACATGCTGATGCTGAGCCTGCATTCACACACTGAGAAGATTCTCCATCTCCTCTATCACTTCTCCACCTTTCTTTGATATTATTGTCAACATCATCGACTCAGTAGATCTTGTCCTTGTTCTTTAGAATCGTGCAGACGGTTTAACGATTCATGTGAAAATAACAAGTAATATCTGCCATCTTTTCACATATTTCAATTACAGTGGAACCTCGGATTGCGAGTAACGTGGTTTATGAGTGTTCCACAAACCGAGCAAAGATTTTTAATAATTTTTTATTCGGAAACCGAGCAAGTATTAGTTTACAAGCGCCGAGTATCATGCTTCACACATGCAACTCTTATTTTGACACCGAGCTTCACTCTCTCACCTCCTTTATTTGTACTTTTTTTTTAAAGGTAAAGTGCAGAATAATTTGTTTTATTTTCATTTTATAGATTGTATTAATTGTTTTTATGTATTTATTTTTGGGGGCTGTGGAACGAATAATTAGAGTTTTCATTATTTCTTATGGGAAATGATGATTTGGTTTAAGAGTGTTTTGGAATACGAGCCCGCTTCCGGAACGAATTATGCTCGTAATCCAAGGTTCCACTGTATTTTCATCTGACACGTCAGACATGTGATCTAACTTCTGCGATTGAATGTGTGTATATTCAAATGTTCTTAAGTAGGGGACTTACTGTATTACTACTACTACTACTGCACAGCACATCTCCCACTGATGCATTAACCGTCAGAGTGGTTATATGGACCTCATATAAACTCAGAAATCAGCTCTGGGTATTTACTCCTCCATCCTGAACAAGGCTTTTAAATCTCTCTCTCTCTCTGTTTCTCTCTCACACCTCACACGGATGCCTGCTGACTTTACTGTGTACTACTACTTGTTATGTGTTAAAAGTACTACTACTACTTATCCTACTACTGCAACTTCTGTATTTGTAATGTGCTACTACTTATACTGCTACAACTACCTGGGGTGAAAGTACTGTAGTTTTAAATTCTTGCCAGTACTTCTACCACAACCTTCATCACTTCACATCATGCACTTTTATTCAACTTCATCCTTGCAGCAAAAAAAAAAAAAAAAAAAAAAAAAACCCCACACACATTTCTGCTGTCTTGGTTGTTGGAATAAAACTGAATATCACGAACCATCACAACTTATCCTGCTACACATTTTACTTGGGAGATTTTGCAACAAACATCTGCCTGCCAAAACCCCACAGCACTGGATATCAGTCAGCTGCAGCGCGTTGGTGGAAGTCGCTCCCACGTTAACTAGCAGTAACGAAAGTTTGAAACCCAACACAGGTGGTTCAGAGGCAATTCCAGATGACTTGCCTCTGGACGTAATTCGGAATTACTAATCAGGAAAAGTGTCGTTTAAGATGACATAATGTTGTCAGATGTGTTTTCTTGCTGGAAGTGCTTCCGTTACTGGTTTTGATTGTGGGTTTTGGCAGGCAGGTGCTCTTCTCGCTTTCTAGTACTGTGTACTGCCTTTGAGGCTTTTAACTGCCAGGACAATTAGTACTATTATAAGTTCTTCAACTATTACTTTGACTTTTAATACTATTCCTACAACTTAACTTGATTAAAATAATAATAATAATAATAATAATAATAATAATAATAATAATAATAATAATAACAATAAGATGAAGATGACGATGATGGTTATGTTAATATTAATGTTACTAACAATACTACACATATAGTAATACTCCTACTACTACTGTCATTCCTAATATTTGTGCTACTAATATTATTACTATATAATAATAATAATAATAATAATAATAGCAATTATTATTATTATTATTATTATTATTATTATTATTATTATTATTATTATTTACACAAAACCAAGATTGACCAGGGAACAAATAACTAGGGACAACAGAGACCAACATCACACACTCAAAAAATGAAAACTAAAAATAAAGTTTAACGCCTGGAGAAGGTTTTGAAAAAAACAAGAACAACAAAAAAAGGTTTTCAGCTCAGCCTACAACAGGAAATGCCAAAGATTTTAGGTGCTAAGACATTAAATTTCATGCCCACTATAAACTTAGAGTCCACCAGGAATACAGTACCAGAGGAAGTGTACATTCAGGGGTGTAGAGATCGAGGAGGTCTAAAAGGTAAGCTGGAACAAAGCTACAGAAGGTGAACACTTTCTAAGTTGTAAACAGAGGCTTGTGTTAAATTTGGACTGGAGCTGGTGCCGGATTTTTTATTGGTGCTCTATAGAGAACAGAGTGGTTCGCCAGAAGTTCTAAATTGGATACTGCTGAAAAAAAAAAAAAGAGAATTACAGTAATTAAGATTTGGGCTTATAAAATCAAGGACCTAATCTTTAGGAGACTTTTATTATTGCTGCAAGTTTGAGTAAAGGTGTCATTAAAAAATTATTCCCACTCTCACTCATCATCTATACCACTTCATCCTTTGCTGGGGCCCCGGAGCCTATCCCAGGTGACTTAGGGCATTTAGGGTAAGATGGATGAGGTGCCAATCCATCGCCCATTGCAGGGCTCAGAAACAATCATACACACAAATTCACACACTACAGTCAATCTGGGAACACCAATTAGACTGTGGGAGGAAACTGGAGTACCCGGGGGGAAACTCACCAAGCACAGGGAGAACATGCAAACTCCATGCACACAAACCCAATGCGTGAATCGAATCCAGACCCTGTGGGTGCAAGGCGACAGTGCGAACCACTATGTCACCTATACCGATTTATCCTGTATTCAGGGTGACGGAGTGCCTGAAGCCTATCCGAATGAGGTGGGGTATACCCTGGACAGGGTGCCAATCCATCTCAGGGCACACTCATTTACACTCTACGGGCAATTTGGGAACGCCAGTTAGCCTAATCTGCAGGTCTATGGACTGTGGGAGGAAACCGGCGTACCCAGAGGAAACCCACCATGCAGGCACAGAGAGACGGGAATCGAACCAAGACCCTGCGCAAGGCGACAGTGCTAACCACCACACCACCCATTAATGTGCCACCTACACTAATACATAACTGAAAGAATTGAGAATGCTTTATCTATTATAGCTAATGCAGTTTGTATACAAGGCAACTTTACAGGAATGGAAACAAGTTGTTAAACTTGTTATAAACAGTTTGATAATTTGTCTATAACTATTTCAAAGCTTCAGGGTCACTATACCTACTACCTACAGGAGTTACCGAAAAGCACTCGGTTCTCACTCTCAGTTCTCACCACTAACCAGGTCCTAAGTTTCGAAAGTCATAAACTGTTGCTCTGATCAAAGTTTCCTTTACTTTGCGTGCGCACACAAACGCGCAAAGAGCACGAGCGGAGAAGTAATAACCGGCTCGGCTTCCTACTACGTGATTGCATTAGGACGAAAAATCCGCTGAGCGAACCTCCTCTTATAGACCGCCATGCTCTATTTGGTGGAAAAATTCTACTCAAT
The DNA here is from genome assembly GCA_011419295.1 of Clarias macrocephalus. Classification (NCBI taxonomy): domain Eukaryota; kingdom Metazoa; phylum Chordata; class Actinopteri; order Siluriformes; family Clariidae; genus Clarias; species Clarias macrocephalus. The sequence goes on along the minus strand of JAAGKR010000978.1, from coordinate 143,557 downwards.
ATACCTGTGCCATGCAGACACATTTCTCTGCAGCCCTGTTGGAAAAAAAAAAAAAGAAAGAAAAAAAAAGTGTTCGCCTCTCTTGATAATGACAGATTGCATTCATTTTGTTTTGCCAGCAAAAGAGCCCCCTCCAGAGAAACACAGATAATAGAAATAGGGTCCAGAGATTGGAGAGGCGACACATGAGAACAAATACGCCGCTGACCTAATAGAATTACTGCTGATGAGAAATAATACTGCTGCTGAGAAATATTGATTCTGATTGTATATAAAATAGAGCTGTGTTTGCGAGCCCCGGCAATGCCGTGTTCGCCCTTCGAGATCATTCGAATAATTGAATAATAATTTAATAACCTTTACATGTTCCGCGTCGGATAACGAGACTTTTTTTTAGACTCGGGTGGTGCGCTGGTATTACCATGAGAGCGACTGGATATTTATGAGCGTGAAGCTCTTTGACCTGGAACTTGCCTTCATTCCAGAGGAATATAAAGCTCAGCAGGTGATATAACAGTATGTTCAGAATGCATTAAAGGCGTCTCTGTCCAAATGTACTGCAGCCAGAGCAGCTTCATGTAATGGGTGAGAGACTCTGAGTTTATGAGGTTTTTTCGACTCCTGTGGAGAATCTGCAGATGTGTTGGAACAGTTTTTATATATCGCATAGAGAGGAATGGAGTCACCTTAATGCATTTTGCTAAGTCTTTTGGTGCCATCAGCTTTCTGAGTGCTTCAGTCGTGTGATATTTCTAGACTTCTCACTTTGCATGACCTTGTCTACAGTTTTAGAAAACTAAAACGACTTTGCTTGGTTCACTCACTCTCACATGGGTCCATACCGCTTTGTCCTGTATACAGGGTCGTGGAGGGCCTGGAGTCCATCCCAGGAGACTTAGGGCACGAGGCACATGAGGTACACCCCGGACAGCGTGCCAATCCATTGCAGGGCACAAACATACAGTACACACACTCACACGAACACGAACACGATCATTCACACACTACGGGCAATCTGGGAACACCAATTAGTCTAATCTGCATGTCTTTGGACTGTGCCACTTTATTCACAATGGTGTTAAAAAGCATGAATGCCAAAATATTTTATCAAATATTTGGTGTGATTTTTTTTTTTTCTCAAAAAAGCTATACTGTAAATACATCTCTCACTGTTTTGGTACAATGGATAAATTGGCCTGCAGTTGTGTAAGTATGAAATCTAGTTGGGGTTACCAAATGTTCCCTAATGGACACTTGGGTACAAAATTATCCATAGCAATTTCAGTCTGAAAAAATCATATTGCATTGACTTTCTAAAAAAAAAACACATTAAAATAAAATAAAATGAAAACGTGTTATTTTAGTCGTTTTTCCCATAGTGATACACTGCATTAGGAGTTCAGCGGTAAAAAGAGACCCACTCCTTCGGTCTACTTTTGCTAGTTCCACGACAACATCAACTGACTGTGACCCAGTGGAAAAGCAGAAGTACATGTACAGAACTGTGTACACTTTATTGAGCCCAAAGTAAATTCAAGCATCCTGTGCTGAAAGAGCAGTGACACAATAGGCTTATAGTGAAGATTGCACCATGTACAGTAGAATACACAGACAACGATCGGTGCCACTAATAACATCCCATACTATGGTATTCTGGTTTACTACGATAAATCAGAGTATGTACCATAATATAATTATAATAATAACATACTACAGTATTACCGTGGTACCTTGACATTATCATGGTCAGCACCATTGGCCTTTATAGGCGCTTCAATGGGTATCATTTTGTACTGAACCATAGTGTGTACCACATTACTTTGCTGAACTCCATGGTACTTATTGGGTACCACAGTGGCCACCAAAATGTAGGTATCTAATATGGTATGTTTGTACAGGTACTCCTGGTATGGTAGTGTACAGCCAGAACCATATCACGATATGTAATTACATCATACACTATTAATATATATAAATATATTTTAAATTATTAACAGCACATGTATTGTTGTATTCAAGTTTGTACCATGGAAGCGGCATGTACAGTAGGTACAGTAGGGTGGTGCATGTACTATAATCAGCAAATAAGTATTATGCTACTGTCAAAAATAGCATGGTACTACAGTATATAACCACGGCACAAGTACTATCACACAACCATGGTACCTACAGTATATCATGGTAAAATTTCCAACAGGAATAGCATAAATTTGATATATAATCTAAGAATTAAAAACTATCAAGACCACAAAAAATACACACTAGATTTGTTACCATTGAAAACTTTGTAATAAATCTGAATAGCATTGCTACTACAGTCTATGTCGTCCAGACAGGCTTCTTTACTAGTAATACGCATGAATGTTTCTTGCAATTATTTGCATTTCAGTATTTGGCAGACACCCTTATCCAGACATTTTTATCTTCTTATACAGTACATCTGAGCCGTTGAGAGTTACTGTAAAGGCCTTGCTTAAGGGCCGTGCTCAAGGGCCCAACAGTGGCAACTTGGTTGTGATAGGGTTTGAACCTGGGACCTTCTGGACTGTAGTCCAATTGCAGTTACCCCTGCCTCCATAACATGAGATACTTAGCTAGCTGTAGTTACTGTACCGTAGCTACTGTACCTAGTCAGCTAATAATATTATGCTTCTTTATATTCCGTTAAAAAATAGAGGCTGCATTCGGTTCAGCATAGCCCACTTGGTTATTTAACACATGCACAAAATGCGTTTAGAATATTTTTGGATTACTTGCATCAATTACATAAGTGTAAAAATTTATCTGTAATGTAGTTACTCAAGTAGTTTTTCTCCAGACTCTTAGTGGGGTAACTCGAGCACTACTTTTACTCAAGTGAATTATAATTTCGTACTCTTTCCACCACTGCACCTCCGCCACGGCGAGGCCCCTGAAGTGATAACATTTGTAATAGTGCAGCAATACATTACATTAACTGTAATAACATTTTGTGTACAGACGCTCAAACGATTAGCCCAAGTCTAATATGGCAAAAACAAGGCAGAAATACAGTGTTTGTGGAGGGTGTTATTTAACAAGGTATCCCATGAGGACGAGTTCTCGCACAACAAACCGCTCCTGTTCCATGAACTAGTCTCACCTTGTAGTCGATAGTGTACACGTTTCCAAGCTGCCAATTAAAACTGTTAGGATACGGATTTGTTTTCGTTGCGACCTGCGCAGATTTGTGAAAGTGTCAACTTACAATTACCAGCCAGAAAAATACTGGAAATACTGGAAAAGATGAACAGAATGCATTTTAAGCCGAGAGAGAGAGAGAGAGAGAGAGAGTGTTGGTATGAAGTATTTAGTTAGTGAGAAAGTCTCTCTCTCTCTCTCGCTCTCTCTCTCGCTCTCTCTCTCTTTCTTGTTGTCTCCCGTCTTGTCTATAAGCACATCAGAGCCTCCATGACTGATTCTCGGGAGAACAGATTATCCTTTGATGCCCGGTGACCCACAAGCAGTGCAATGCAGATAAGAGAACATGGCAGAGAAGCCGCGGCGCGGCGGAGGCCGAGGACGAGCATTATACGCATCAAATTGATATTTTCCCCCAGCCGGAGGTGTAGCACCCTTCAAAGAGTTGTTTTGCGATGATATTTTCACCTTTATCTCCATCACGCCGCTGCATCGCTAGTTTTTTTCGCGGGGCATCCGAGAGTAAATGGGTCGATCGGACAGGTTCCTTGGACTAAAGCGAAAAGTGCTTATTAAAAATGTCTCCTCCTGTCTGTGAGTGCGCTAGATAACAGCAACACTGAAAGCATTAATTCTGTGCCACTGGGTTTGTGACATTGGGTTATCTCCTCTTCATTAACGTCAGCCCCAGAGTTCCAGAGCACTACTTTCAGCTATGAAACTGAAATTAGGACTCAGTTCACAGGACAAAGATTGTCAGCAATATGGAAGGTCAAACTGTTGCTATTGGCACCTCGGAAGAATATTGAATTAACGTTTTGGCATATGAGGTTTAATATTCAACACCAACTGCCATGATGCCATGACCTTGACATGTAATTTAATGATATTCAGCTCTGGTATTGGCTCAGAATCAATTTTTTTTTTTTTTTTGTACCTGTCCTTAAAACATACAAAGAATCACGCTCGGTTTGAGTTGTTGTACGGCGTTACCCTTTTCTGTTTATTAACCTCATTTGTTTCTCTTCAGGAGACATTTTTAATAACATGGTTCAAATGCATTCATTATTATTTAGGTGGGAATACAAATAATGCGATACAGTTATACAATTACTGTAATTGTCAGCATTTGCACCGTTGTAGTATTCTCATATTCTGATTCTACATTAAATGTTTTGTTTTATTCACCATCATCGCTATAAATGTGCAACCTTAAGGTGCTCATCAAATATCATTTCTTTCATGTGTTATAGACACCGATATGACACTGTATCTACAATGATGTGAACTACAGGGCGGGTGAAAATGAACGAGGCGATATTTAATGGCTATAGAACCTACAGTGTCACTGGAGCATCACCCATGGTGCACTTGCTCTTACTGTGCATGCGTGTGCAGACATTGGCTGGGACGACGCGGACCTCATAAATGGCCTCCAAGAAGTCACAGATCTCACTCCATCTGATTTTTAGGGGAGGTGTACAGGACAAACCCTGACACATTAGAGGACTTGGAGGCACGGATTCAGGAGGTTCTCAGCAATACCCCAATATACCGGTGCTATGTTGAATTTTTTTTTATTTTATTAGCTTTTATTTTCCTAAAGTACATGTACAATTTGTTTCAATTAATCTGGATTAGAAATATGGACTTTATTACTATTTTTAATGGCTAGTTAGTTTTCAGCCACACTGTACAATAAAATCTTTATAAACATAATTCCACCATCACCCAATTAAACGCTCTTTAGAACCACGTCCTGTACTGTGTGTTTCAAGACATAGAGAACGACCAGAATTTCTAGAGCTTACAGGAAGTCTATGGTGCAATTCAAATAATCACTCTGTACCACCATGGTGAGGAGAAGAGCATTACAGAACACACAACCTAAAGGTGAATGGGCTTCAGCAACACACAGGGGACATAAGGACCTCAGGGCTGGGGGTAGGCCCTGGAGCCACGCCCCTTAATCAAAAAAAATATATATATATATATATGTTTTTTATGTCTGTCAAATGCTGTCAACGTAAATAAGGATCTGAAAATAAGACTTAACAGTTAAAGGCTGGAGAAAAAAGGAGGTACCTTGTGAGGTGCTGCTGCCAAAACTAACAGTTCTATGAACGAGTGCTGTAGGTGTACAGTTGTTGTGTCTGAGTAACCAAAAAGATTTGATTGTATTTCATATTACACTACATACATGTACAGTACAGTGTATTGCATTAAGTGGAAGGCATTACATTACTTTGTTTAGTCTATACATGCGGTCGCTGAATTTGGCTGTTTTTTGGGTTTCAAACAAAAGAGTATTTCATCTAATATATCTCTTTATAATTAAAGTCTAATGAAAAAAAATTTTTTCCTGCAATTTTTGATCACTAAGAGATACATTAGATGAAATACTATTTTTTTTTATTATTCAAAAACCATCTGCCCGGTTTCACTAAATGCACCAAATTCAGCCACGTCTTTTTGTACTATTTTTGATAGTACCATGGTACCCATGGTACATACTTTGGTACAACAGTACACGTACTATAGAATGGATAAAACCCCCATGCTATTATGACCTCTTACTCTCTCTCTTTCGCTCTGTATTTCTTCCAGATTAAATGTTGGCTCTTGCCTGTCACCAAGTAGTCTTCCTTTGTGCCTTAAATGGAGTGTGATGACATTTAATATCTCTGAGCCAGTGTATTTATATAGGTAGGTGTTCTGCCAATTCCAACCCATGATTCCTCACAATGCTGACTGTAAATTACTTTTCCAGGATTGTCAGTGCAACAGGAAAAAAAAAAAAAAAAAAAAAAAAAATTTATAGGCAGCATTTTATTGTCCCCAGTCTTAGTAGTCATGTTACTGTACGTAAAGGCTTAAAAACAAAGGTAAAGGTGCGAGGAAAGTAAAACTGAATTGGAGTCTTGTCTTGTTTAGATACAATTTTCTAATATTTAGGGGTAATTTGGAGGGAACTTGTACTTAAATCTGTTGGCCTTTGTTCTTCGTTTGTATAAATGAATTGAACTTTTTTTTTTTGTCTTGATTCTTTACTTGATTTTACCTGTAAAATGGAGCTCAGTTCGAACCACATGCAATTCCTACAGTACCAACTGATAAGATATTCTCACTACCTGTGCTGGTCCTATGGATTGACAGAATTATTGTTATCATTTTTATAATCATTTATTAAGATTAAATAAACCATTTATTTAACTGTAGAAATTAGAATTAAAATTAAATTGAAATTAAATTGTAGAAACAGTCAAGAAAGCAGTACAATTTTAGGAAGGAATATTAGAATCATTAATATTACTGCAAAATACCAGCTGCATCCACTATGCTATCCCTGGAGAACATTAATGTAGATTAATGAGGCGGGAATCGAACCGTCATTCCTGGAGGTGAGAGTCCACAGCGCTAACCACTACTGTATGTCCCCACCATATCAAAATACTCATAATATAAAGCATCTGATTTGGCCATGAAGGTGCCCAGCTACTTTTTCCATCAGCCCCAGCGTGTCCTGATCATGTTCACCAAAGTCTTTCCTTTCGAGTTTCTTGTGTCCCTGCCTCCTGCTTTTGTTGTGGCTACTAATTGTTGCACCACACACTGCAACACTGATCGCTTCTTACTGTAGCTCACAGTCTATACGTCTCGCTCCCATTGTTCTTCATCGCAATTGTTTTCAATTAGACCAACATACAGTAGGTGAGCTCCCGCGGAGAAATTCAGACCTCACCAGTAGTGACATGGCAGCCTCGCCAGTGATGTCTACTGTAGGTCAGGGGATAAGATGGAGCCCTCACACGTCCTGCACAATTCATCCCCTGACTTTGGCAAGGACTTTGTCCATTTCCGCTCACCGCTTCACCATGGGTGCCGTGCCATGTCTTCTCACCCACCTCGGATACTGCTGTGTCTCCCCTGGCACTTTAGATATTGTTTTGACTTCCCATTCTATGGAGGGTGTTGCTCGGTCTCCCTGCCCCACCTTAGATGTCACTGTGTCACCCGGCATCTCGCTGGATGTCGCTCTGCCTCCCTGCTCAGTCACTCCGGGCTAAAAAAAAAAAAAAAGCATAATGTCTTTAACTGCCACACTAATTACCTATGTGAAAAAGATTTTTGTCTCAGTGCTGCCACTGTTTGCTATTATTTAAGTCTGAGGCACAAGATGCATTTTTCTATCAGGTGTAACAATTGTGCAGATGTTTGTTTCGGGATAATGACGTCACATTCGCATGTATGCATTTGTGCGCATGTGCCAGCTACAGTATGAGTATACCCCTTAGTAATATGCCCTCCGCTATCCTGTAGTGTGTACCGATCACTCTATAAGAAAGAGAGTGAAATGGAGTTATGTGTACAGTTGCTGGTGCTGTCCACTATCTGATCAGTGTTACACTTTTTTCCATACGAGTACTTTTAATTGTCTTTATAAATCAGCGGACGTGTTCGGGCTTTATAAGCCACTGACTGTGGGGCACATGATAAAGATGTATTTAAAAACCAGAGGTATAAATTACACACTGGGAGGTTTATTATGGCAGGAATTCACTTAGGCTGAACTCACAGTTCTCTTCAGCCAATTTAATTAAATCTCATTGCATTTTGGGACGCCTTTATGCTCCATTATCGTTTGCTTTGTTAAACGTTATATTATAACATGATATCGAATGGATGTGATGCATTTAAACGTCTGGCGTCTAATAAAATCAAAATCTCTAAATAAGATTTCGGGATTCCGCAGAAGCATTATATATATATATAAATAATTAATAATATATACATATATACTGTATATATAAAATAATTTCAGCATAATTTCTGAGCACGTGTTTAAGAGACTGTGTGCTGCAGTGCTCCGAGTCGGAGAGGTCTATTTGGTAAACAGGAGCTGCTCTATTGGTCTGACTCAGACGTTTACTCGTCTCATGCTCTGTTTGTTAGAAAACCCACTGAGCCCAATGCAGACAACAGAGTGCTGCAGTGTGTTCTATCGGTTTATTACAACAGCCCGGTGTGTTTCTGCAAAGGTCAGATGATATCTTTGTATACCCCATGGTTAGGAAAAACACTTTCCACACTCCCAAACAGGCTGCGATGCTCTCTCTACTGCTTTTCTGGTTTATTGTTTTATTGCCAGCTTCATGCAAAGATGCAGCTTATGACATTTCAAGTGTTGCATCAATCCGTTTGCCTGGAGACCGGAGTAAGGCGAGAGGCTCATTAATTTTACACGCTGCTAAATCCGTTTAGAAAGCGATACACTCGCAGGCCCTGCGAGTAATCAGCTCGGAGCTATTGTTAAATAATCGATGTCATGAATGCTGACTCGATAGTATTGATTCGGTTTTGGCTTCTGTAACATTCTTTCAAACCTGCTACGGAAGCGCGTTGGGTATAAAGTCCTCCCGTGCTTTTTAGCCATCGAGTCCCCTATTTATAGCGCGCTGAGCTCCTCGATATAGCGCTGACGGCAGCTTTCACGCTGGAAATTTTCTACATTATGCTTCACAGGCCGTTAGCTACAAAAACTGATTAAGAGGGCAAGAACATCCTAGAGCCCCACTCAGGGAAAACGGCTAAGCTGAATGACTGTGTAAGATCAGCACCATAGAGCTTGTCTCATTGACACAATATGGCATGACGCAATTAGAATGGCGCTTTTAAAAAGAATTATTAATTAATTTAAAAAAAAGCTCAGCCTATAACACTCAGCTTTACCATGAACACCTCACGGGTCCGGGGGGATGTTAGGTAATCATGGCAGACAAGTAAGTAAGCGTGGAACTGGTTGGTGAGCTGATAAGTGTCATCCAGTTGTATGTCAGACTGAGGTAATTGATGCGGCTGGGCGAGGTGGATTCCTCACTCGGCAGCCTGCTCACGCTGCGTACCGACGCCGGGCTGACTGCCCCAAGGAAAAAGGAGAGATATTAAGAGTCAAGCTCCAGCTTTAATCCTTTCCACAGCAGACGTGGAACTGGCTGGCTACTGAGTATGTGTATGTGTAGGTGTTTTTACAGTATGCATTCGCAAGAACCAAATGTCTGTATCGCACTATTTTAACCTCGTTGGGACATTTGGCTCTTCTCCTTGAGGTACAAATAATCGTTCTTTCTATGGTTGCGGGTTCGAATCTCGTGTCAGGGCCGTGCGTGTGAAGTTGTGCGCATGTCCTCCCCATGCTTGGAGGGGTTCTTTCAGGTACTCTAGTTTCCTCCTGGTGTAGGGTGATTGGCACCACATCCAGGGTGTGTGCTCCAGTTTGTATTCCAAGCGCACTGAGATAGACTCCAGAGAATCCATGACACAACACATGATAAGCGGTATAGTATAGATAATTGATGAGTGTTAACTTCTGGTGGTTTAGTGGTTAGTATCGTTGTCTCGCCCCTTCAGGGTTGTACTAAGTTTCTTCCCCAGAGCCCGATTTGTTTGTGATTCTGTGTGCCATGTGTCAGGGTTTCCCCTCTCTTCTGCCCTGAGCTTACCGGGATAGACTGTAGGGTCACGGGGGCCTGGAACCTATCCCGGGCTATGCGTTACGATAAATTAACAAGTTTTAAACTATTTTCTTGGCTATATTTAAAAAGCAATAAAAATAAGTTATTACATCCACTCATTTCCCAAACATTGGCTTGTTGAGACGTAACGATGTTAATTGCGGTGTTTAATCCTTCGTATAATAATCAGTTAGCGGCACAATGGCGTATTGGTTAGCACTGTCGCCAGAGTCAAGGGTTCAATTCCCGCCTCTGGGTCTTTGTGCATGTTCTTAGTGAGGAGGTGTGTTGCTAGGGATGATGCAGCAATTGCAAGGACTGTGATTGGTTGATAAAAATAACCTCTGTAAAGGCCTTGTAATGCACGCTTTCTAGTGGAAATAGAATAGACAGTGAAATCATAATGTTTGTATATAAAGAAATTGTATAATCATGACTACAGCTACATTATGCTGTTATCCAAGTTTCTGTTACAGGCTACATAAATACCTTATTAAAACAGCCAAAGGTTGAAAATGAGTCTACTTTAGAAGCAACCAATTTACACACAGTAGTTACTATATTTAAGTTCTTACATGAATTTACCATACTGATTTGTATTACTTGATCCATTTAATCCATATTAATTAATCCATTTTAGATTGATGGGAGCAAAATGGCTCAGCTTTATACCAATTTACATGATTGCAGGACAGTTTATTTAAGTTGCACTTTTGGATGGTACTGTATGTAGTCAACCATCCAAGAGAGATGGAAAAAAGTTCAACCTTAGGAGCAGTTTTTAGGGCTAAGATATTTCATAAATTTTTTTTTTTTTATCTTTACTAAAATTTAGTTCTAAATTTAAGGGGAAATTCTAAGAAAATGTCTAATTCTAAGAATTTTCTTAGAATTTTACCTTAGGAGCAGTTTTTAGGGCTAAGATATTTCATAAAATTTTTTTTTTTTATCTTTACTAAAATTTAGTTCTAAATTTAAGGGGAAATTCTAAGAAAATGTCTAATTCTAAGAATTTTCTTAGAATTTCATCACTAGGAACAATTTTTAGGTCTAAGAAGCTTTGTAAATAGTGTATATATATATATATATATATATATATATATATATATATATATATATATATATATATATATTCTAAGTGTCTTTAGAAAATCTTTCTTAATGTAAAACCTTTTGATATCAATCTTGATAATAGTGACAACTTAATGGTATAAAAATAAGTTTATGATATCATCTTCCGACTGGTAACGATATTTTTGAGCGCACATTGGTTACTTTCTTTTCCGTAAAAAGAACAAATCACACCACTGCATGCTAACTGTACTGTACCTGCCTTGACCATGTTCAAAAAGAACAGCTATTTTTCGCTCAGCTACTGTAGCTAATCACCTTAGCTAACAAAACTGATAATGTCTGTTCCACTCTGCATAATTATGCTAACTAGCAGTTAGAATCTAGCTAGAGTTTCAAATATGTTTCAGAGACAAATGGTTTGCTGTGTGAGGTTTTGCTAGTGTTAGATTTAGGTGTAGATTAGCACTAACTGACTGCATTAATAATTATGTCGGTGGAAAGCCAAGGACGAGGACAAGAAGATAAAATTCAGAGCCAGTGGTTTGAAGGAGAGCCTTATGTTGAGCTGCTTGTAGAAATAATACATTTTATATATATAAAATGAGATTACAAATGACAAATTAGATAAATGTTTCAATTACACAAACCCAGGATTTTGGCTTAGCACAGATAAGCATTGCAGCGTGAGTATGCATTTTAATAGAGGCATCTGTTTTTGTTTTTTTTTTGGTATGGATTCAATATTATTTGAAAAAGCAGTTTGCAGTTTTACAATGTGATAGAAGGAATCTATCATGAAATCTTAAACCGTCTCGTAAAAGTCTCTCTCTCGGTTCTCATCTCCTTTACGAGACGAAGGTGCTTCAAGATCACAAGAACACGCCCCAAATGAAAGGCCCCGTGCTTCCCCTTAGTCTCTGCTCTGACCCAGTTCTCAGACTGACGCAACAACATATGAACATATTGCGCATCTAGATCATCATTAGATTGGACTTGCACTTCAATGATCTTGTTGCTTTGCTTTCACAGTCAGACACACACGCACATCACTCCCTCATGCACACATTTTCCAAGTGTGAAGACTAATCACGTCGCCGTCTAAGGCGGACAAAAAGAAGCTATTGTCAAATCGCAAAAGATTGTTGCTATTTTTATTTATTTATTTATTTATTTATTTTTATTATAAGCGGGAATCTAATGTCCATTATTAGATTCTTTTTTTTAGAGTCAGGATACACACAAAGGACACTAAAAATCTATCTTTGACTTGGACAGAATAAGCCTGTAAGCTCATTGACCTTACGGTATCTTTCAACCTGAACGAATCTCGGCCAGGACCAAATATTTCAGAGTCGAGTTGCGTGAGAGAGAAGTCGATCTTTTCCTTGATAGAAAAGCATTCATTGACTCAAAGAACATGGTTTTATGTAACTCATATCTTATTCGATAAACATACAGGGAAAGCATAAAGTCTTTCCCTAACTTCAAACATATGCTACAATCTTTATCTAGAACAACTTATATTTTATTGCTTGACACATATAAGCAATTAAGGGCCTTGCTTAAGGGCCCAACAGTGGCAATTTGGTGGTGCTGGGGTTTGAATCTGGGACCTTCTAATCAGTTCAACACCTTAACCACCGAGCTACCCCCAACTCCTACAGTATTTATGCTAACTGGTTTATATAATGGTGGTACAGGATGTTAGTGGTTAGCACTGTTGCCTCAAACCTCTAGGATTGGGGTTCGAATCATGGCACCAGGTTGTTTGCATGTCCGACTAAGTGTTTGCTGGGTTTGCCAATTACTCCAGGTTTCCTACCCACAGTCCAAAAACATGCACAATAAGTTGACTGGCATTTCCATATTGCTTGTAGTATGCAAGCGCGTGTGTGTTTGTGGCCTAGGATGGACTGGCACCATATCCAAGTTGTGCCCTGTATTGTGCACCAAGGACAGGCTTCATTGACAACAGATGGATGGTCTATGTAATGCCACAACATTCATGTTTCCAAAAGACTTAAATCATGATAAATTTGCTGACTTATGTTTGAAAATGCCGCTTCATTTTTTTTTTTTATTGTGTATCATAAAACACAGCATGGCAGTAACCCATATGGAGTCATTCAATCAGACTGAACTGATTGTGAATTACACCCAGAACTAGCAATTTTACCTTTTCTTACAACTTTAAATTGAACAAAATCCAAATGCGTCCCTTATGTTTGTCTGAATTTGTGTGTGTATATACGTGAGATTAGTTTCTGGATGTATGCTAAGAACCCATTTAAAAATCTTTTTTAAACCTCTTAAATGACTTTTTTTTTTTTTAATCAGCAGACATCAGCAATGGCTTTTTCAGCAGACATCAGCAATGATCCTGAACACGATATGGCTTTTCATGTGCCCTGCTCATGAAGTTTCTTTCTTTTTTTTACTTTCTTTTTTTTCTGTTGTTCCAAATGAGCTTTTTCATCTGTGACCCTTTCCTTCAGGACTATTTCCTAACTCCTCACACCCCTAGCTTTATTTTGTCAGCTTTCTTAATAGATTTTTCCCAATATGTTAAATAGTAAATTTGTGCTGTTTTTTTTTTTTTTTTTGAGCATGCATTAGCTACTTTCCCCCCAAAAAGAGATAAAAACATGCTTGCTAAACTTGCTAAGCTGTTTGTTTGTTAAGCTGCATAACTAGATCATAACAACAACAACAAAAAAAAAACTCTTATAGGACACTGTACAGTGATTATGTCACTGCAGACACCAGAGCAGTCAGTGGATGTCACAGTTTTTATAGTTTGCATTGACAAACTGACTCTGCATATATTGCAAAATGAGATAAACAATATTGTCAGACTTATTTAGTTATTTTTCTGAGACACACAAAACCGTCTAGACACTGTGAAGTATCTCAAGTCGTCCAGGTGAAGTTGCCTGGAAGGTGAGTCGTGTAGACTGGACGGCTTTTCGTTGATTTGAAACGCTTCACTACTCTTCCAAGAAGCTTCTTCGATCTAAAGGGATCAGTAGAGGAACACTACCCTTAAATAAAAAAAATAATAATAATCATTTTATTTATATAACAGTGGCCAATAATGCAAATCAGCTTAACAAAAATTAATAATTATAGTTATTCATTATAAAAATATAAGGAAAATCAAAAAGGTATAACTTATCATTTATATATTTAAAATAACAATTATTTTCCAAGTGACCAAGTGGTTTAGTAGTTATACCTCTTGCTTTGCACCTTCAGGGTCTGGGTTCGATTCCCGCCTCGGTGTGTATTGCAGAACAGTTTGCCTCAGAACCCGCAACCATGGAAAAAGCGATTATTTGTGCTTGGTGGGTTTCCTCCTGCAGTCCAAAGACATTCAAGTTGTATGAGTGTGTCCCTGCATGCTCTCTAATGGATTGGCACCATGTCCTGTGTGAACCTTATCTTGTTTCCTGGGGTAGGCTCCAGGCGACCCAGTGTACAGGATTAAGCGGTATAGATGATGAGTGAGTGATCTTCCACCATCAATGAAGTCAGTATGTTCAATGCACAGAGGGAACATGTACGGGATAAGCCAAGATAAAGGACATTTTATAATCTGGTCCTGTCATTGCACTTTCCCCAGCAGTCATGGACTACTATAATAAGGCGCAGTCGTCAACTCCCGAAGTGGTAAAGGTGCTGAGTAATGCACTGCAACATGCAGTGTAGTAAATGATTGATTGATTGATTGATTTGTATTTTTTAAATAATACAATATATTGTGATACTAGAAATGCAAATTTACATTGACCAAAAAAAAAAAAAAAAACCGGCTATATATCAGTTTTGACAAAACTATGAGATGTTGGATATGTAGCGTTTTGTGAAATTTGTGCTCCTTGTGACTCCAGTTCCATTATTTTGTAATATTTTTGGAGGATATTCAAAATATTAGCCCAAAACTGTCAGAAAAGATTTATCTCATTTTGCAATGAAACCCATTATTTATACAGTAGTGTTGAGGTGTGGATGAGTCATCTTCGTGTCTGTATATTAAACTTTTTTTTTTTTTTTCAGTAGCGGGTTGACATTGTATGATATATTCTGTTGCCATCCTTGTTAACAACTCAGTTTCTTTGACTTATGTCTGTTTAACACTATAGTTTAAAGGTAGCTCTTACACACAAAAGAAAGAATAACCAAAAAAATATATATATATATACAAATACGAGTAGCATTGAAAACACTCACAACCCTATAACAATTAGTGACAAGCCAAATGTCATTGTTATTCCTGTCCCGGAACACCGTGATCTATGAGCAAACCCTCTTAAAGGAATGCAAGAGTGTAATTGAAATTCTATTTAGGTGGTCTCTAGCCTGAAATGCCTGGCGAGTATCAGTATTCATGAGCTAACCCAAACAGTAAGCCTCAGAAGGATAGAGGTTTGGGATGGCTTAAGGGCTTCAGATTGAAAAAGGCAAGAATAGAGAATAAGTAAAGTGTGGCAGATGCAGTGCTTGCTAAAAGCGAGATTGCAATACAAACAGTGGCGCGGATGTTGTTGTCGTTTACTGTGATGGATGGCCTGATCACGGGTATCGTCATAATCTGACAATCAAATTCATGCAGTATGATCATGGATTTATACTCGGTGTGATTTATGGCAGAGATATTGATTTAACACGAGGCTTTTCCAAGATTTAAATCCTAATACTGTGTACAGTGAGGTCCAAAAGTCTGACAGCACTAGAGAAGCTGCTTCTTTATTTGCTATAAATTATTAAAAAAAAAAAAAAAAAACTTTCTTCATGCACCCATTTCCATTACAAATCAAAACACTGATAAGAATTTGGGTGAACAGGAGAATCTTTGAAATATTTAAATGAGTTTCTTAGTATTCTGTACATTCCCTGTTTTCGTTTTAATGACATGGCAAACTCGAGCCGGCATAGACTCCACAAAACCTCACGATCCGTTTTAGATCAAATCCATTGGAGTTTTGTTTTAACATGTGCTTTTAATGGAGAGATGGATGAAATCGGACCTTTTACAGACGCGGTTAATGTAGCCAGTATCTTATATTTATTTACAGTATCTTACATAAAAAAAAAAAGAACTGGAAATATTGGAAAATTATTTAATCAATCATCATTTATAGTAGATCCTGTATACGGGGTTGCAGGGAGACTTAGGACACTGAACAGGGTGCCGGTCCGTCGCAGGGCACAGACACGTACTGTACACACACTACGGGCGATTTGGGAACACCAATTAGCCTAGTGTGCGTAGCTGGTGGAAACACACCAAGCACGGGGAGAACATGCAAACACCATGTACACAGAGAGGCAGGAATCGAACCCGGACGGGAATCAAACCCGGAGGTGCAAGGCTACAGTGAGCCACTGTTTTGCAACATCTTTAATATTTAATATTTTTAAAAAATTATTTGTACTTCCTTGGTTTTTAATTAGTTTAAATAAATAAAATATACAGTTTAAAGATTGCATACCTTCTGTATGTAATAACCCAACAACAGAGTCTTTCACCATTAAAAAGGTACCAGGTACAACCCTTAAATTCTCATTGCATTATTCATTCAGCCATTCTAAAGCATATTACTTGGTTACTGCTTTTCTCCATGTAATGATTATAGAGTTATGGGAGCGCAGGGATTCCAGCGTTCCATTCTACTGAAGATAGTCATTAATTTATAAATATATACACTCATTCACAGTTAGAGCCGATTAACATTAGGCCCTGTTCGCACCCTGTTCGCAGCATCATGAGTGATCCATATACAAATGGACAGCCGAGACGTGTATCTGTTCACACGTGCCATTATGAATGGATCCCCTGTGAGCACTAGCTATGGGATTTCATACATCATTTACACTGAAGGTGGGGTGTCGTGCATGTTCATCATCGCTGCAGCCTTCCACTGCATTTGTTCCACACTGAAAGGTCACGTGAATCCTATTTAGCATACGACACTTGACTTCTGTGGTCTGCTAACAAAATGTATAAATTGAATGTGGTGATGAGATTATGCGAGATGTTTTCCGGCTAGGGTGGAATCGGTGCTGTCGAGGCATGTTCGCGGTCGCTCCACAAATGTGTTGTGACCGCATATTTCCCAGACACCCCAGAATGGGGTTTGAGTGATCAGATCACTTTGGGACACATGTGACCCCAGTTGTAGGGCTAACCACTTATGGCCTGAAGGCATGTTAATGCCAGGTGTGATCGAGGCCTCAGCCACTAGCTGTTATACTGGCATGTTTTTAAAAGGTGGGAAGAAACCATAGAACCCACAGGATATCTGGGGTAGAACATGAGAAACACCACACAGACAGTAACATGAGCTCAGGATCGAACCGGTGACCAGAGAGGTTGCAATTGAGAGACTGCAGTTCAACCATATTGTGCCACCCGGACTAAAGAAAGATTTCATTTACAAACAAACAAAAAACCACTTAAATGCATTGTAATTATAGTATAATTGATTATTCACTCATTGTCTTTACCACTTTATCCTGTGTACAGGGTCGCGGGGTACCTGGAGCCTATCCTAGACGACTTAGGGAACACCTTGAACAGGGTGCCAATCCATCATGGGACACATAGTATAATCGATCTACTGAGATTTTTTTTTTTTTTTGACAATTAAAGGTTCTCCAAGCTTTTGGTTATGTGTTGTGCTTATCTTTCTAAATAGATTATATCATTAGTACTTTCTGAAATCATAATCAGTTTTCTTTTTCCTCAAGCAATTTAGTGAAGAATCTGTAACAGATTTTCACTGGTCCTTCTGGAGGATGTCTGAAGAGTTCTCCATTAAAAAGATTTAGAAAGAACCCTTAGGGAACCCTTACTTGAAATTCCTTGTTAATAGGTGAAACATCATGGCACTTCATCACAAAAAAACCTTGGCACAGTTTAGCCAAATGCTCAGAAAACAGGGTCAACCTACTGTAGATCACTGAGGTTTTTTTCGTTCTTTCTATGTTGTATGTTCTAAACTGTTCTATGTTCTTTCTTATCAGAAAGGGTTCCAAGTAGAAGCCTTATATTGTCTTCTGCAAAACGTTTAGGACATAAATAAATCTAGAAACCTTAGGGTGTTTTAGAATCCTTCTTGGAGGAACAATTAATTGTTTTATTGAAATATCTAGCACCCTTAGTTTTTTCAATGATACATCTGAATCTAGAACCCTTAAGAGCCTAGAACCCCTTAAGACCCCTTTACAACGGTTCTTTTGAGTTCCACAGAAAAAGAAGTGAAAATAAGGTTGATCTCAGAACCTGTACTTTTTTCTTGGAGAACCCTTACAATTTCATTGGTGAATCCTAAAGTAAAGTTTTACTTGATCAGAAAGTAGACTAAGAAGTAGACTATATTTCGCCAACAGTTTCTGGACACCTGACCGTAACATTTAACAGTTCAGATATTTCCTCCCTTTGCCATTACAATAGTGTTCACACTTCATCGAAGGGTTTCCACTAGATGAAGCATGGCTTTAAGGATCAGTGTTCATTTAACTACAAGAGAATTACTGAGGTCACACCCTGATGTTAAGTGGTGAGGAGGCCTGGGGTGCCATTCATTGTTCAAGTTTTCATTGGCACTGAGATAAGGGATCTGTGTAGGACTCTGGAGCTGATTTTGTGCACATGGCATTGTCATGATTTGGGCCTCTTTGTTTCAGTAAGGAGCAATTAAAATGCCAAGGCAAACAAAGACTTTTTTTTTCTGTGCAGTTTGTGGCAGATTAACACCAATTTTTTTTTATTTAACAGAATTTTAAAAAGAGGTTTTGGGTCCTCTTGTACAAGAATGTTGAGGCTCCACAGTGGCTCTGGGGATGTGCCGTAGTGTCTGGCACCAGGACGTTAGCTGCGGATCCTTTGGGTGCTCTGGATTATGGGCTGGGAACTCATAGTGGATCAGTCTCTTTTGTCTGGCGCATCCCGTGGGTGCTTGAATGGATTGTTGAGGCTGGATTCGCAGCCTTGAACCTTTGACTGCTGGGCCTTGTGCATGGCGGAGCTGTGGTTGCCCGGATGTTCTGATACCTTTCTATTGTGTCTAGCATTTACATTTTTCATCAATTTGTGCTACGTTGGCTTTTCTGTGGGATTGGACCAGACGTTGCCTTTGGGCCCTGTAGGCATGGGTGACCCTTGGGTATCCATGATCCTGTCACCAGTTTCCTGGTATAAAGTCAGTGATCAGAGTTGTTCAATTCGCATTATCAGTGGTCATAATGCTATGGCTAATCGGAATCTGGTTGTGATGGCCAGGTGTCCGCAAACTTTTGGCCACATAGTCTATGTTGATATTTCAGATGTAAATAATGATATTATAACTAAGAGCGTCTGCAGTGTATCCAGTCATCCATTAATAAAGAGCAGCTGCTTCTCTCTGTGTGTGTGTGTGTGTGTGTGTGTGCGTGTGTGTGCGCGCATGCACACTACAGTATGCACTCCTCGGAGATTACTTTGTGTCAGCAGTCACTACGTGCTACCTACAAAAGAAATTTGCTAAGAGATGATGGATTTCTCGTGTCTGTCCAGGCTGCATAATTTAGCAATATCTCTCCGCTGATGCCCAGCACAAGGGGAGACATAAGCACTGGGATGATCACTGCAGATAATGAGCTCTGATTTTCATTATTCTAATGCATAAAAATCTGACCACTTCAGTAAATTCCGTTCTGTAATATATGCATTAAGGATTACACAGTCCTCTCTCGTTGAGGATCTATGAATATGCAATTGAGTTGAAAAATCACTTTGCTTACGGAGAAAAATTACCCAGCTGTGTTGAAACACACACACACACACACACACACACACACACACACACACACACACACACACACACACACACACTTGAAACAGAGATGACAGTAATACGGCAAGTTTTATTGGCAGAATTGAGTGTCATCCACATACCCCAGATTATATATTATTTAGCTTTCCAAACTGTATAACGATAAGAATTTATATTTTAGTATTTCTTCCTCCCTACATTGCACTGCACTTGCCTCAGGACAGCTGATAATCCGAATCTACAGGGATTACCAGGAGAAGCCTCTACATCCAGTTACATCACTGCTGCTAAAAGCTTTACACATGCGTGAGATCAGTTGTGCTGAGGTTATTATCAGTTCTCAGTTGTTTAGACAAAAAGAAAAGAAAAGAAAAGAGGGCTAACTTAACACCAGATGAAAGCAGGGCTCGGTAGTGCAGCTGCGATGTGCCTTTGAGACTGTTAACTCCCATATGTGGTAATTTAGTGCAATAACAGCGTATTATACCATGCATTAAAATCATATGTCTTCCATAACACGGCTTTAGTGCTACACTGACTCTAAAAATGATGACCCTGATGATTTGGAGATGAGTAAATGTGACATAAAAACATATTTAATAATTGAAATAACTGATAACTGAAATCGTGCACATAGATATTCAGATGTAGGATAAACTGTAACTACAGACATTTGAGTTGAACTTGAGTCGTCTAAATCACGCATGATTCTGAAGTGAGAAAAGCATTCAAGTCAAACGGAGACTTGAATTTGCAAAAATCCCTTGTGAATGAAGGTGTAAAACAGATTTTTAATCAATCTAATACATTTAATAAATAAAGTTTATAAAGTTTTACTCGAATAACTACATTCTGTTATTCTAGCTAATCAAAAGTCCCGGCTTGACTTGAACACCTGTCGTAACTGAATCCCTGTGAAGTCTACGTTTGGTCTGGTTTTGGTTGAAGGACCGGCCGTCCCAAAAGTCTCTCCATATACTGTACATTGATGATATTAACATGCTTTAGGAACATTTTACTCTATTTATGACAGCTCCTTTCCAATACTGTCATGTTTTTGTAAACACATACAGAGTTATCTCTCACACTAATGATGAGCTCCTCTTAACACATCTGGTGTGATGCTTGTAATTGCACTTGAACGTGTTCCTTTACATCGTTGTCAAGCTTCCTGATCCAGCCATGAGAATAATTTGAATTCGTTCTTCTTTTATAAAACGGCATTCTTGAACGCTATGTACTGTGGGATTGGGATTAGGATTATAATCGGAGGAGTTTAGAGACCATGTCTTCATCCTTGGCCCCATGTGCGACAGGCTTTGGTGCATGTGGAGTTCTGGTGCCTTTCTATCAATTGTGGCAAGCAATGACTTTTTGTGGGTGATTTGTGCTGCATTGCTTTTTCTGTGCGATTGGGTAGGATATACAGTACAGACCAAAAGTTTGGACACACCTTCTCATTCAGAGAGAGAAGAAAAAAGCAGCTAAGTGAAGAAAATAACGAGTGGCCATCATTACTTTAAGAAATGAAGGTCAGTCAGTCCCAGGAAAGGAAGACCGAGAGTCGCCTCTGCTGCGGGGAGGATAAGTTCATCCGAGTCACCAGCCTCAGAAATCGCAGGTTAACAGCAGCTCAGATCAGAGAGCAGGTCAATGGCACACAGAGTTCTAGCAGCAGACACGTCTCTAGAACAACTGTTAAGAGGAGACTGTGTGAATCAGGCCTTCATGGTAGAAGATCTGCTAGGAAACCACTGCTGAGGACAGGCAACAAGCAGAAGAGACGCGTTTGGGCTAAAGGACACAATAAAGAACATAATAAAGAAAACTCTTTGAATGAGAAGGTGTGTCCAAACTTTTGGTCAGTACTGTATCTACATGTTGATGTTAGTGTTTTCTAACCATTTTCTCTATGTACAGTATGGACACATCCCCAATATAGTTTCCTATTTATAAGTAAAAAAAAAAAAATCACTATTGTTCCTTTTAGAGAAGACGAATAAATTTTATTAATAAAGTTCTGAACCACATTGATATTTAAAATGTCAAAAATGGGGGATAAGGCATTAGGCTTATTTTTCATTAAACTGATCGAAATGGCAAATTAAAAAGTTGACATTACAGCCCACAGCCTTGCGCACACATAACGATTTTTGCTCTGAGTTTTTCAGCCTGTTATCAGCTGAGCAGAGTTTAATTTCAGCGAGGGCCTTTGCATTCTGATAGTCTAACCATGGCATAGTTAAATTTACAAAGACCCATGCGAGAACTGTAACAAAATTCATTGAATTACGTTTTGGTTTCAATGGAATTTTTCCAAATAGGATGGACAAGATTCAGCAGGGTGGCTTAGTGGTTAGCACTGTCGCCTTGCACCTCCAGGATCAAGGGTTCCGATTTCCGCCTTGGGTCTGTGTGCATGGAGTTTGCATGTTCTCACAGTGCTTGGTGGGTCTCCAAAGACATGCAGATTGAGCGAATCGGGCGTTCCCAAATTGCCCGGAGTGTGTGATTGATTGGCACCCCATTCTGGGTGTACCCCTAAGCCTCCTGGGATAGACTCCAGGCCATTGCAATCCTGTATACAGCATATAGATGATAAGATGATGAAAATTCCATCGAGGCGATGAATCCAGACGATGGAAGTTCAGAAGTAAAACATGAAGGGCGACACAACCATGAAAGAGAATCGTCCCTACATTAATGCATATCTTCTTCACTCCTGAGTCAAGTCTTTATTTATCACATCATTGGCATGCCAATGTTCATCTCAAATACTCGTTCTGATGAGTGACTCCGTACTGACCTCGGCATTTAATTACTGCGGTGCCGAGCTCCTCGTGAGGCCGCGGTCACCGCGACACAGCGACTTCCTTTTAAATACGAACACCGCCATGAGTTTTACCAGCGCCATCAAATCCAGTAACTTTCTAGTAATATAATAAAGATCACAAATATTGTCAAAAGCCAAACTATTACACTGAAAAAAGAAAATGGTCTGCACTAAAGCCGTGGACGAGACAATAATAAATCTGACGGAAAAAAAGAAAATGCAGGCAATAAGAAAGTCTTGGTGGTTTATTATTGCTGATGTTGTTTTTGTGGTTTTTATCATATCTACTATATTTTCCTAGACATTTTGTCTCACAAAGAATGTACAAAGAATAATAAACACCGTACCGTTTCTTGTACCGCTATTATGTATATTTTACCTAGAACGTTGCACATACATTAGTATATGGTTAAAATGCCTAAAAAAATTACGGTCTGTTAAAGCCCTATTAAATCAATTTAAAGGTGCACTACAAACAAACGAGAAAAAGACGCACCCAAGACGGTTCCACTGCCGCAACAGCAAAAGATGCAATTTAGTGCTTTTATTTAAAGTATAAGCAAACAAATGTAGTGCTCTAAATCCCAGCATTTTCTCTGTTCATGTAAGCTTCTATAATCTGGGAGAGTAATTAGCACGTTCAGGAGTGTGATTCTCCGCAGCACGAACAGTCGGTTTGACTGGTTCATCTCGCACAGCATTTTGGGTGTTGTGACTCGGGTTGGACAGGAGCACTTACCATGTGTCGGAGTTCATACCCACACAATCCATCTGCTCTGAGAGGTAACAGGCGACGGCGTGTATTCAGTCGTCAGAGAAAGCGATCGTGAATTCACGGCTTATGCGCAGGATCAGATCAGAGCACAGACCTGCCGTTTCCTGCTAATTCTCCTTCCAGGTTTATCCAGTCACATGCAATTATTCAAATGATTTAGTGGAAGGATGCTTAACAAACCAGAGACCAGCTACATGGCTAGAGAAATGAAATATAAATATATACGTATAAGTATAAGCTTCTAATTCAATGGTTTTTCCTGATTTTTATTTCTTTATACACAGTAAAACAATGCTGAAAGCGTCCAAAATAGGCAATAATCTCCTTTGAATAGTTAATGTTGAGATGCGTCTGCTACTTGTGCTCTATAAACCCTTCAGAACGGTTCTAATCTGAGGTGCTGGTTGTTAATTGGTGATTTCTGAGCCTGGTGACTCTAAGTGAACTTCTCCTAGAGGTAAGTTTTGGTCTCGCTTTCCTGGGAAGGTCTTCATGAGAACCAGTTGCATCATGGTGCTTGATGGGTTTTGCAAATGCACTCGACACAATACTGTTCTTGCAAGAACTGTTCCAGAACAGCCGACCTTCATGTCTTAAAATAAACAACCGACTGCTGTTGTTGTAACTTTATTATCTAATGCCGTACTGTAGAAAATCTACATAAATAAAAGAAAGGTTTGATCTGTACATTGTATGAAACTCACCATTTTAGTGATATTTTTACGTTTCCAATATATGAACCAGTTTTAGAAAACTTTCTGTCTGCATGTCTGTCCAGCCAGAACTTGTCGCAGGATCACGCAAAACTGGCGTCAACAGAATTTACCGAAACTTTGCCAGTCCATATGTATTCGCCTGGTGTTCGAACTGCAATTAAATCAAAACGTTGAGAAGAAGGAACGTTATGAGCTATTATGCGTCAGATTATAAAGTGCAGGTTTGGACCGCATATGCGTCAAACTGTGGGCGCGTCTTAAATCGACTAACGCTGGATAGAATTTTGAAACTTTTTCAGGATTTAATGAAACTCCAATTACCAAACAGGGCGTGTGTTAGGCTTATGTATTAATTATTGGCTTAGTGATTCATTTGTATTAGTAACGTAAGACAGGCAGACATGAATGTGGGCTTTAACCTGTTCTAATACGTACCACTGATTGCATTAAGGCATGTTCAGCTCATTTCTACTAACTCTTTTCCCATCAAATATGAAAATATGACTATATACAGTACGGTACTGTATATTATATATCCTCTGTTATCTTTAGGAAAAGGAAGAAATCCGTATGAATGCACCAGCTTATGTTTAGATAAGTGTTTTTCAATATTTCAAATTTGAGATTTAAATAATAATAAAAGAAACGAATTGGTATTTAGGATTAGCAGCCAGTTATTTACAGTACGTACACATTTACAGTGAGCCAATATGTTATCTCTCTGACCACAAGTAAATACGTTTTACTGTTTATCATGTGTTTTCTCATCCCAACTCCAAACCTGAGACAAAATGTCAGTCACGACCGTGACTGTTTTAAGAGTTTGTGTTGTTTTACCCACTCCAGCCCAACCAGGAATATAATGATGGACCACACGTGGATCATGGGCTCAATCTGTCATCCTGTTCTGATTAAAGACAAGAATGATGTGTTCCACGCTGTCATTTTTCACGTCGTCTCATTTACAGCGGCCACATGCTCTGGTGGGACATCTGGAAAAAGAACTGACGGTTAGATAAAGCAAAGAAATCTCACTGCCTCTTGCAAAGCTTTATGAAGGCACCACAGTACTAAAGGCTCCGGCATTCGGATTTTTATGAAATCAAAGTCTGAAAACACAGCCATAATGCTGTCTGCGGCATTACTGAAATCAGGATCTTGGTTTTGTCAGTTTCCCCATTGTCCGATTCCACATGGGAATACAGAGGTTCTGATGATGTGGTTCCAGACTGTAGTATAGTACATTAAGCCATACTGTAGTTTGAGACCCAGTAAACAGCGATTGCTTCTCAACCGTCATTAACTTCACATACAGTACTAATGACTACATGCTAATAGTGATATACGTACATATCTGGAAATATCTATAATAAAAGCACTAAAAATAAACATCTTGAGACCCCCCCCCCCACCATTTCTTCATTAAATTCAATTATATAGATATAATTAAAGAAATGAGATGTCTACATATATACAGTAACAAGCTCAGCAGCGACCTCATTTCCCCTCTCGTCTGTTCCAACCACTCAGCATCCGGCATCACCAGTATACTAATCCCTGGCCTGATCATCTGTCATCATCTGCACCTGTTTCTCACCGGTTCATATCCTTAAGTTAATTTTTGTTTTGTTTTGTTTTTTAATGTTCAAATGAATCAATGTCACCGCGTGGCTTAACGAACAAAAACATTCCTTTGAAACTGCTCAGGTGCAGGGACTGGACTGAAAAATGAGAGGCAAAAACTTGCCAAAGATGGGAGCCAAGAAAAGTCATTCAGGCAGCATGGAGAACTATTCCTCAAGACGGCATTAAAAATACAAGAAAGTTCGTCTCTTTGGAAGCAAATTATGAATAAATAAGGGGTGACTCAAGACTTTTGCCCAGTACCATATATTATATATAGGTTATGCATGAACATATACAGTATATGAAACATTTATATGATAAGGGCTAATAATAATAAATAATATGAATCTAATAAAATAACTGCGTTAAAATTTCATAATTTTTGCTTTCCATGGCTCAAAAACCCTGTGCCATAGTTACAGCAAAGAAGCACTAAAGGCATAGCTACAGTACTGTAAGAAAAAAAAACTCCCTGGCACTATGTACTGAACATAAAAGCACAGAAAAGACAATGCGTCAGTAAATTCAGGTAATGGATAATGGTGATTATTTAACCATAGCTCTATGGTGTGCTGTGAGGTTCGTAGGATCCCAATGGAGAGGCCTGTAGTAACCAACAAAGTGCGGCTGATGGTATTATACAGTAAACATCGTACCGGTCAAAAGTTTGGACTCACCTTCTAATTCAATAGTTTTTAAATTGTAAAACAATACTGAAGGCATCCAAAATATGCAATAATCTCCGTGGTAAGGTTCATATTGAGATGTGTGTGCTTCAGCTTTGTAAAGCCTTCATAACGGCTATATCTAATCTGAGGTGCTGCTCATTCTTTTCAATTTCTGGTAACTCTGCAGCAGAGGTAACCCAGCAAACATCGGTCCGACGGCAACATCATGTCCTTGGACGAAGAATGCGGTAGGACGGGAAAATATGTGAAACAGGACATTGCTTAAAAATGCATTCAGATACATTTCTACATTCATTTGTCTCGAGTAGTCTGGGGTTGCATGTACTGTATAGCTGTTTCTTTGACTTTTAGTTTTTTCAACCATGACGGGACGTGTCGGAGGGACGTCATATCTGGGACATTCCGTCATCAGACGTCCAAACGTTTGCTGTGAAGTTTTGCTTTTCTGGCATGGTCTTCATGAGAGCCAGTTTCATCATGGTTACTTGACAATACTGTTCTTGCAAGAACTGTTCCAGAACAGCCATTGTAGTATTGTGGTGTAATGGTTAGCACTGTCGCCTTGCACCTCCAGGGTCCGGGGACCGATTCCTGGCCGAGCTCGATTCCCATCTCTGTGTGCATGTTTTCTCCCCGTGCTTGGTGGGTTTTCTCTGGGTGCTCCGGTTTCCTCCCACAGTCTAAAGACCTGCAGATTAGACTAACAGGCGTTCCCAAACTGCCTGTACTGTGTGAGTGAGTGTTTGAGTGATTATGTGTGTTTGCCCTGCGATGGATTGGCACCTTGTGCCCTAAGCCTCCTGGGGTAGGCCCTAGTCCCCGTGACCCTGAATATAGGATGAAGCGGTATAGATGATGAGTGGGTGAGTGAAATCTCCAGTATTGTCCTAGAATGAAGGAAATAAAAAAAACAAACAAACAAACAAAAAAAAACATTGGATTATAAAGTGCGTCCAAACTTTTACCTGGTACTGTATATACTGTACGGTATATCATTAATCCTATTGTTCATTAACTTGTGGATGATACTTTTGAATGGTTCTGATTTTACCATGAAAATGATGTTCAATACTTTCTGTATAGCCCTTGTATGATGGGCTGGTGGGTGGGAATTAGCAAATGACCAAATAGGTGTCTGCTACAACGATTGTGCTGCCTGTAATTGTTGGCAGACAGCAATTAAACCCCATATTACCAGCAAGTCGAAATAACCCCGAAGCCTGAACGCCATCTCCGACTGAGTGCTGAGCATCGCATATAAGTGCGAACGCTTCCTCTCTCCAGAAGTCAGAGCCGACAACAAGGAAGTCTGATTACATTAGAGATGATGATGACATTTGTCAATATCTGGACAAGCATGCTCTTTAAATTAATCAAAGCAATCCATATGAATAATATGAGCCTGCTAAGCAGACACATCATTTCGGATCATCCCAGTCAATCTGAACAGCTGCCTACTTGTTCCTGGCATTTTCGTTGCATTCGCTGCATTTTTTTCCCCCCTTTTCCTCCCCACCTTAATTTCCCCTCCCTCTTTCATTTGAATCTGTCAGCAGCAAGAATTCCATCAATGATACATGACATCTATCGGCTTTGTCGGCTTTGTCGCTTTGCAAAATTCCTCTCTTTTCCTCCAGCTGCACAAATACGATGCACAATCATTTAGCAACGTTCTAATGAGCGAGCTGAAAAAAAAAAAAAAAAACAGGAGTACTCCAGGAAAAAAAAACAACAATAACAACTCATATAAGCCAATGGGAATATCTAATATCTTGTTGAATTTAAGGTTGTAATGTCAAATATACCAGCACATAACAGATTAGGATTCAGTTTCCAAGGTTCCTACCTCATATTAGCTGGAGACAGAATTTTATTCCTCTTTTTTTTTTTTTTTTAAACAGACAAGGCAAGGAACGGTTTTAAATCATCCATCCATATTAAACTAATAAGACATGTCAGTGATTTGCCAGCTCCCTCTTGCTTGCACACACATCGCTCTGACAAGTTTGACAACCTTCTAAAACTGCTACGGTAATCTACAACAATAGAAGAGATTTAATACTGCCTAAGTGTGAAGTTACTGACATGGAAAAAAAAAAAAAGCTATTTAAACACCAGCTTAGTAGCGTACAGGTTTGCTGATGTCAAACGATGACCAGTGGTTCGGTCAAATAGCGCGGATAATCCTGCTAGCCGCACGATCTGGGATGCTTTGTTGTCGTGACATGATACTGATTTGTTCTATATAAACTGTAAAACCGTTATCATTACCCCCAAAAATAAATAATTAAATGAATAAATAAATAAATAATTTTGCAACTCTCCTTTTTAAATAATCTGATATACATCCAGGCTTGTCCTTGAGTATCTTATCTCACCTTAAAGCTCTTCTGTATACAGTATCATACACTTTATAGAATAAACACTGGATTATACAGACAGGTTTTAATCTAACGCAAAGTGTATATATTATACAAAGAGAAAAGAGGAGAATTACAAGAAATGTTGTGTTACTTTGCACAAGAAAGCAGCATTTAGCTTTACATATTGTTAATATGGTTAATGAGACTGAATGTGTCCATTTACTGTAGTTTATGTAATGTTGTACGGTATATGACTCCGAGTGATAGTGTAGCATAAAATATATCAAAACTGTTACTGAAGGCAAGTTTCAAATTAATAATCAACACATAAAATAGATATAATATGCCTCTTTATTCTTTTTGTGATTTACATGCAAAGCACATGCGTATGTTCTGTATGTGAGGTGTTCAATGATGATTCGAGTTTCTCTATATAATCCCCTGCTACACTAATACACTTATCCCAGGGTTTCACTAGTGCTTGGATACAATCAAGGTAGAAAGGTTTCTCCTCATTACGCCCG
Organism: Clarias macrocephalus; assembly: GCA_011419295.1. Classification (NCBI taxonomy): domain Eukaryota; kingdom Metazoa; phylum Chordata; class Actinopteri; order Siluriformes; family Clariidae; genus Clarias; species Clarias macrocephalus. The sequence continues at coordinate 114,470 of JAAGKR010000978.1, read as the reverse complement.
AGTCATGATCGGACTGCCTGGTTCACGTCTGAAACGCCGGCCTCCCAGGAACTCCTCAAATTCGCCAAAGCATGTGGAAATGACTTGGAGCGAGGTCAGGAATGTACAGTATAAGGGATGTCAAATTCCAGTCAAACTGTAATGTGCAAGTGCTGTTGGTGAATGATTGCTTGTACAGTTCACCCAAAGATAGATGCGTCTCTTCTGCAAGATATCCGCTGATTTTCTCTCATCATTCATTGATCATTATTTGCGGACATACAGTCTTCTTCAAAATGTCACCATTCACATGTTCTTACGGCAGCTGAACGTCTCATCCCCGTACTGTGCTTGTATCCTTTGTACATGTCAATTAGTTTTACACCTTCATTCACCAGAAATTTGAACTGGTAAAAAAACTGGGAAATGTCTTGATGAAACTCTGGCCTCCCGGGAACTCCTTTAATCCGCTCCATGGAGGTCCCACACCGCAACCCAGAGCACTTAAGGAATCTGCCAATACTCTCCCATTGACCGTCATCACAGCACAACCTAGGGGTGGCACAAATTGGGCTCAGTATTTTGTGTTTTAATGTTTTGGCAGATCGGTATATACAGTCTGGACTGAATATGTATACATATATGCATATTCATTTAAAATTGGAAATAAATGGAATGTTTAAAAAATTTCAAATATTTAAAACAAGAAAATGCTTAATATCTTGAATATTTAATATTTAAGAATCTAGGTCTCTAGGTCAAATTTTAATTTGCGATAGTGATCGGGGTTTGATTTAGCTCTAAGCCATCTTTTCTATTATAGCACAGAATCAGATCAAACACTGGATCAAAATGATAGATTTTCCCCATTTTTATTTAAAGATGTACGTATTTAGCTTATCTTATTGTTTTTTTTTTTTACTTACATATAAAATAAGACATAAATACGATGCAGACATACTGTATAAATGTTACATTTCTTTTTTGAAATGGTCATGATGTTCTAGCATGGAGTCTCATGTTACCAGGAGTGTAGCATACTGTAGCAGAAGATTAATTAATGCAATCTCAAAAATAACGATTGCATCATTCAAACTGCTGTCCAAAGTGAACTCTGACTCATAAGTCCTCAGTGGCACTGTATTTCTCTTCTTTGCAAAAATCTGTTGCTGTTTGCTTGCGTCACTTTGCTTTCATTTCTGCGTCAGCCATGTTTCCTAATCAAGCATTATAACGAGCCCAGGTCACGTGATGCGATATGAAGCACGGCGTTGGGGAAATAGTATCCAAGTAGTTTTACCTAAAGGAAATATTTTAAGGATCATTTATATTCAGTATACATTGTGAATACTGATGTGAGGGCATGAAGAAAACTGGAGATATGTTGCAGGAGGGGGAAACAGAAATCTGGTTTTATATGATAAAATGTCATTTCCTCTTATTATAAGCGTCTTATTTTGGACCGAACGGTTATAAGGATATTTTACGGCAACATCATTAAGATTGCATGATTACTTGATGGTAGATTGCACTGTAATTGGTTAAGTGACATGTTGCTCCATGTCGTTTCCTACTGATGTCTGGCGTCCAGCCAAAAACGCAGAAATGAGCCAAAAGTATAACTATTCAGATTGCATTGTGGATTTTATGTTGTAGTATATTTCCTCAACCTGAAATTCATCACTCACTATGGCACAGTCCCCAACCTCTGAGTCTCATCTTCACAGAGAGAGAGAGAGAGAGAGAGAGAGGAATCAAACCTAAGCAGAACAATTAACTGATTGTGCCACGCTACGTGAAGGCTTTTTAAACACTTCCTCCCCTGAGAACAAATAATAATTATGAGACTCGGAAACTGCACCGAGTGCCTCCAAGGCTCACTAAAACAATCTGGCTGATCTGTTAATTCCTATTTACACGACAGTGGTCGACTAGCTCTTGCTGAACGGGATGACATGAAACGGCGAGCCTGAACGGGTGGTGTGTTCGAGAGAGAGACAGAAACATTGAGAAAGAACATGAAGAAAAAGAAGAAGAAGAAGAAGAAGAAGAAGAAGAAAAAAAAGAACCGGGTCTTGACTGAACAAGTACCAAATCAATTTAGCGCATTGACAGATGCGCCCCCAATGCGCTCCCTTCTGGCTTTTAAGATGATTTTCTGTCCGCAGCTGTGAACAAGGAGAGGCATCTGTAGATTTAAGCCACAATCGCTTTAATCTTCTCGGCTCGCTCTCATTTATTCAGCTTAAGACAAGTATAGCAGACATGAATAAATCAGTCACACTGGGCTGAAATGTCTAAGCTTGTGGCTTTGATAAACATCTTATTACTATTTTAAATAAATAAAAAGATGGATAGATATACAGACAGACAGACAGACAAGTAAATAAATAAATAAATCAGCCAGCATCACTGCACCGATCCGGGTCAGAACCAACACAGGCCTCTACCTCGGTTTGGTGGCATCTTCCAATCCGGCATCTATTATGTATGATTCATAGAGAGGAGGTCAAACAGCTGCTGCCACAGATTAATGTGCACATAAATATTAATAAAAGGGCTCCTAAGGCTACGCTCCTGTAATCTGCAAAACAATTTGGACTCCCGGGTAAGAACAGGAGAAATCACAAACCGAGATCCATCATTCCAGATCCTAAACATGAAGGGAAAAAAAAAAAAAAACCCCAACATAATCCATCGCGCACCGTTTATTTATCAGAAACTCCAGAAACTCACTTTTTTTTATTCATATTCACTGAAGAATATGAACAAGGAGAGAGACTTTTAATAAGGTAGAAAGGCTTAGATCCACCTGCGTGTACTTGAGGCCTTCCCGTGAGTATTAGTCACGCCCGTGTGCATGCGCGTCTCGAGTCTTGCATGTTTTTATGCATTCGTCAGGTATTGCAGAGCACTTATCCTCCCGGATAGTGTTCCACTCTTCCTTTTCTTTCTCATAAACTCTACACCGTTCCAAATCCTACTTTTATATAACAACATTTCGGTTAAACACACGCATTCACACACACAAAGACATCTAACCAGTGCTACACCGTATATTTAGGTGGAATACCCCGATTTTATTTGATTCTTTTTATCATTGAACTCTGACATATCAATCTGTGCCATAAAAAAAAAAGGGGAAAAAAATTGTATATATTTGGCATTTGTGGTGTAATTAAAGTGCAAGAGTTCAGCCATTATGTTAATGCTGGCGTGCTCGCTAGAACACAGAGTTAAATTGAGTTGCGGGGAGTGACAGATGGGAGACCGGGGCCGCTAATTAAATGCGAAACAGTGTGATGCAAAACTGTGCTTATTAAAATATTCCACTAAAAGCTGAGGCCTGGAACACCGGCGCAATTATCGGGTTTGCGCTCCGATTCAATGGTGGGAAATTGATGTTATGCCATACACTCAACTCGCATTTTGAATTCGCTACAGTCTACAACAATGACTGTGGGAAAACAGAGCGGTAGCTTCTCAGCGCGTTATCCATTCATAGGCAAATTGTGCGACAGTTGTGAAAGCGCCGCGTTTCAGGTTAAGTACACCGTGGAAGTAAGAAGCAAAGCCCGGGGACTCCCTGTGTGCAGAAGAAAAGTCTATTTTCTCCTCGGAAGCGTGTTTAGACATTAAGCAATGATTTGCTTATGGCATATTCACTGTCCGCTTTATTAGGAATCCATGTACATTCATGTAGCAGGTGAGCAACACATAAAATAACGACAAGTGCTGTAGTTGGTGGTCACATAAAACCAGACTGAAAGGGTGTGTGGGGGGGGGGGGGGGGCGGATGAGGTGGAAAAAGGGGATCTTAGTGACCTTGACCGTGGCATGAGTCTTGGCACCAGAAGGCTGGTTTGTTCTTAGCCAACAGACTCTACCCCAATGTGGTCGTCTGCTATTGTAGCCCATCTGCTTCAAGGACTGACACATAGTTCGCTCCGAGGCGCTCGCCACAATTGCAAAGGGTGCTCGAGTTGCCGTGCATACTGTATATTCATGCCCTTTTTCATCAAAGAGGAATTTCCAATTACAGACCTGCTGCTTTCTGAATGTTATGTTTATTTTTCACACCGTTCTGTGAAGACTGCTGCACTTAAAAATCCCAGGAGATCAGCCTTTTCTGAAAGACTCAAAGGAGTCCGTCTGGTACGCTAGCAACAGCGTGCCATGGTCAAAGTCACAGACACCTGCATGATTTGATGCCCTGTGCTGCTGAACTTGTACTGTATGTCCTAGTCCCAGTTCTACGCCCAAATTCTTTATTGAGTCACATGCTAATATTGCGCATACTTGACCATTTCAAGACAATAATAGAAAATACCATTATCGGCCAAGAATATTCAGATGTACAGTACAGATTAAAAGTACTGGCAAGAGGTTTGTAACATAAAAGAAAAAATCCTTCATAATAGCACTGAATGTAAAAATTCATAATAGCATTGGATGTAATACACAGAGTGATATCTCACTGATGTTGGCGGCACAAATTTGTCATTTTTCTTTCATTTACCTCAAGAGCCCAGGGCACCACGGCGAACAAGGTCTTCTTGACTGCAGCTGCCGTATAAAAAGGATTTTATTACAAAAATGCGTTTACACATAAAATCACTTATAACACCTTTAACAGTAGTGTGATTTTTTTTTTTACATCAAATTTGACAAAAATAACACTTTATTTTAGAGGCTACATACATAAAGCTTTTCTAGCACATTATTAAGCACCTTAATTGTAACATATTTGTAAATTTGTAACTATATCGCAAAATTCGTCAGTTAATATTATAGAATATAAAAAATAAAAAAATTATAAACAATTAAGGCATTTTTTTTTCACAGTCTTATGGATAAATTTTGTCAAATTGAAACTGTAATACAAGGCATGAATGAGTTTTAAAAATGGAACTGGTATTATAATAAAAAAACATTACATTTCAATCATTCAATTTCAAATGTATTTTGTTGTTGTTGTTGTTGTTGTGGTCTTGTGTTGTTTTGACTAAACCTTTGCTAGCATTTCATTTAAAGAGCCAGTCATATTTGGAGCGTTTTAAAATTTCAACCCATATATAAAATTTGAAACCTTGAACACAGATTTAACCTACAGAACATTCAATCTGAAAAATAAAATAAAATTTCATCTACTGTACTGTAGTTCAACAAGAAAACTCACTTACAAATGTTAAAGTTTACAAATTTAAGCTATAGTGACACATTCCTTTTTCCATGCAATAAAAAGCATTAATGTATATATTTTATTTTATATATCCTTTTATTTGCAACTGTAATTTTTTTTATTAATTTTAACAACGATCTTTGTCGCAAAGCAGCTTTACAAAATCAAAAGAGAATTGATCAATAAATGAGCCAATCATCTGTGGTCTTTTATTTTCTTATCTGAAAATAAAAATTGAAACATTGAACATAAATTCTACCTACAGTATGCAATGTTAAATTTAAAAGGCAAAACCACAAAAAAAAAAAAAAAAAAAAAGGTTGGTTGAGTTGTTTTTAATGATCTTGCGGATTCTTGTCGACAGCATGTCCATGACTTTGTGAAGGCTGTAAAAGGTGTAAATAGTGTTTCAACTCAGTCATAGAAGTACAAATTAGATTACCACTTCAGAGTATGAAAATACATTTTGCTGACATGCTGACATGATTTCAAAATGTAAATGTTGAAATAAAATGTAGATACTGTAAATACACGTTTCAGCCAAAACACTAACACCACTGCCATGTACTGTAAACTGCATAACATTGATTATCAATTATATACCAGTGAGAGGATCATGGATACCCAAAGCTCACATACGTCTGCCGGGGACCAGAGGCTAACCTGTCCAGTCTAATTCCACACAAAATCCAATGTATTTGTACAAATTGCGGAAAAAGTTAACGCTGGCCAAGAAATGCAACAGAACGCCCAGTGCTGGCTGTGTATGGGGCTCAGCAGGCAAAAGGTTCAAGGTTGTTGATCTGGACTCCAAATTCCCCAGATCCCAAGCATCCGTGGAATGTGCCGGACAAACAATTGATCCGATCCATGGAGGCCCCACCCCACAACCCACCACCCAAAGGATCTGCCACTAATGTCCTGGTGCCAAACCCCACCACACACAGCACACCGCCAGACCTGAGGGGTCAGAGTCGCCATGGCGACACAATCCTAGGCTTAATGTTTTGCATTTTAATGTTATGGCTGTTCGGTATACTGTATATCTCCAATAAGGTCACATGGTGTCTCAAGTACCCGAAATGAGATCAGATAGACAAGATAGACAAGGCTTAAAAATTACAGACCTAACATGAACCAATTTTGTTTTCCTGTGTAAAGACCAAAGCCCTTTATACACTTCATAATATATAAAGTGCCATCTTAGATATTTTGACATACGGTCCTATAGTATGCCTGACAGAAATCCCACAGTATTGCATCCTAAAAGATTCATGCAATGCTTATGAATGTGTTATGAAGGTCCAGCGTAGGTACAGTACATTTCAAATAAAGTGCTTCTCAACACATCTTAGTGTTTAATGTGCTCACAGTCGCAGTTTTAACTCTTTCCTAAAACAGCCAAATCTTCCACAATTTCTATGATATTGATTATGATGTGATTTTTGTTTTTTCTTTCAAGATTCGCTTCCCAGGTTCAGAGCAAATTTTAGACTGCCGTGCAGGGCAGGGCATTATCTTGACTTGCTGGATATCTCCAATATTCTATCAGCACTTTTGCTGCGCACTTGATACGGTTTGGGTTATCTAGGACAGTATCCGGTGTCCATGTGATCCCCTGGCTTTTATTTGAGGACTGCCCTTCTAATGATTCGGTGAGGCCAAAAATAAAGACAACCTTTTAAATAGGTTAACATGTCTCCAAAAAAAGCTAAAAATAGCTGGCCCAAAAGTCAGGATAAAAAGATTTTGAAGTATCAATTACAGCAAATGCTCAAATTTACATTACAGCTTCTGACTTATACATTACAGCATTCTTGACAATACAAGAATGGTGAACATTCGCCATTAGTGCAATGACTGTTCAGGGCCAATTACGAACCCAATGGAAAATGTTTACTGTATACTGATTAACCACAACAGTATAGTAACAGTAAGACCAAGAGTTCCCCTTGTGCCACTCGGGCAGCTCTGGACTCTCGGGGCATCGTTCCACAAGACCTCTTAGGGTGTGATGTGGTGTCTAGCAATGGATCCGTTTGGGTGCTATGGAGTGAGGGGTGGTGCTTATATCAATCGGACTTGTCTGTCCCGCGCACATGGGTGTTTGTTTGGATTGGGTTCTGAGGAGTTGCCTGCTGGGCCCAGTGCATTGTGGGCTGCGGTGCCTTTCTATCATGGCCAGCATTTACTTTTTTTAGCGAGTTGTGGTGTGGTGCATTGACTTTTCTGCAGGATCAGACTGGACAGGCTGGCCTTTGATTCCCGCGAGCATGGGTGAGCCTTGGGTGCCAGTGATCACCAGTTTGCTGGTGTCTAGTCAAGCACACCTACTGTTCTGTGAATGTTTCGTGATTTCTCTCTCGGGTCACTTGATATTCATGTTTGTGTTTGCTGATTAATCCAACATACAAGTGACCCACGTGAGCACCATGACACAGACTGTAGACGTAGGATGTACTGTAACATATTCGGTTGCGAGTTACAGGAGATGCCTGTGTGGCAAGCGTCGTGATGAGGAACTTTCAAAGCTCTAAATGAGAAGGAAGGGAGGGGGGTCAAGCTCGTCAACGGGCAGAGGCGAAGCGATAAATAAAATGGTGTCAACCAGAGATGGATGGATAGACAGGAAGACCGTTACCTGAGGTGTGTGAGTGTGTATGTGTGTGTGTGTGTGATTCATAGGGCCTGCCGAGGCCGAAGAAGAAGCTATTACTTAGAGTTGATGTTTATACTGTATGTTATAATTATTAGTGTTCCTGCAGACAGGTTTCCATTTGGTAATACAGAGTGGAATCAGACTTTCACGCATCTTGGTTTTATAATCTCCGAGCCTATTCTGTCTAGCGATTTATAAGTCGCTATGTGTGTGTGGTTGTTATTAAAAGTGATTAGATAGACTTTTGTGTTTATGGTCAAGTAAGCTTAAGTGATTTGGTCGTCTTTTAATATAAATACGGTTGTGTTTTCTGGCTGAGAGCGGCCGGAAAACAAGTCACAAGTTGTATCTCCCCAGAGAAACTAATGACAGGTTTAGGCAGCGCTGTGTATAGTTGGTGATGTTGTTCATTTCACCTGCCAGTGGTGTTGATGTTATGGCTGATTGGTGTATATCTCTTGGGTCTAAAATAAAAAGAAAAATATATTAGATTTCGTAGAAGAAGAAATACCTTCAGTATACAGTACTGTAGATGCAGACTTTTGGGCCACCCTGTATATAAAAATATAAAGTATATAAAGCATGAGCATATGGCTTTGTTTTTACATATTGATTACGGTTGTTCCTTAACATAAAACAGGTATGGTATCTGCAGCATAAATTACGATACGTGTTAACATGCATCACACCACGGCGCTGCCGATATCTCCAATCTGAAGGTGTTGATCAAATTTTCCATAACAGGTTTCGCACAGTAGTTTCTTTAGTAACAGTTAATTCATATTTCACCTCTATGAGAGATGATCCGCATAATCAATACCTCTTAATAAATAGAATTTTTTAAATGGTCCCATTTAGTTAAGAAAAACATATAATCATTGATTATCCATCCATCCATTCATTATCCATGCTACTTATCCTGGCTAGGGTTACAGGGTGCTTGGAGTCTTTCCCAGGGAACTCAGGGAAAAGGCACGGATGAGATGCCAACTCATTGCAGGGCCAAAGCCAACACACTTGCATACTCGTCATACACTACTGGCAATTTGGAAATGCCAATCAGCCCACACTGCATGTCTTTAGACTGTGGGAGGAAACCCACATGCAAACTTCATGCACATCGAGCGGAGGCAAGATTCGAATCCCCAGCCCTAGAGGTGCGAGGCGACAGCGCTAACTACTGAGTCACCCTGCTACATAATCATTATTATTGCAATCATTCACATAACCAGGTGATATTTCCCAATCTTCACCCTTCCACCTTCAATAAGCCGGTGTCCAACTGTAGCCTGTTCTTGGTTGACAGGAGATCATCCAAATCGAGGCTTCACGTATTGTGTGCTTTAAGATGAAAACTACTAAAGAGTGGTTATTTGAATTAATATGCAGTATCCTTTGTGTCAGATTAAATGAGTCTGGTAATTTAATAAAATAAAATAATTGACATCTAACATGTGTTTCTAATCAGATAACTGGATGTTTTTTGGTTTCTGCACCATCCTGTTAAAACTCCGGAGACTGTTGTGGGTGAAAATCTAAATCAAAGTCAAAGTCTATGAGATCACACTTTTTCCATTCTGATGTTTGGTGTGAACAACAACTGAACTTTTTTTTTTTTTTACATGAATAGATATGTATAACACTAGATAGTGGACATCACCATGTAATTTATCATTTTTCCTCTAACAGCAAACCATGTCAGTTTTAAACCTTCATTTAGAATTTTACAGTCTGGAATTTTCTTAAAAGCAGAATCAAGATAACATGGTATGTATTCTTGCATTATCAATTCAAGTCATTTCATTAATGTAAAATGTTATCCATATAGGCAGTGTAGTGGTTGTAGTGGTTAGCACTGTCGCCTTGCACCTTCCGAGTCTGGGTTCGATTCCCATCTCAGTGTGCATGAAGTTTGCATGTCCTTCCCGTTCTTGGTGGGTTTTCCTTCGGGTACTCCGGTTTCCTCCCACAGTCCAAAGACCTGCATGTTGGGCTAATTGGCGTTCCCAAAATTGCCCATAGTTTGTGTGTGTGTGTGTGTGTGTGTGTGTGTGTGTGCCCAGCGATGGATTGGCACCCTGTCTAGGGTGTACCCTGCTTGTGCCCTAAGTCTCCTGGGATAGGCTCCAGGTCCCCCGCGACCCTGAATAGAGGATAAAGCGGTATAGACGATGAGTGAGTGAGTGAGTTACCCATATAATAGTTTTATGGTTAGCACTGTGGCCGAGCACGTCCAGGGACAAAGGTTTGAGTCTAATCTCGGTTCTACTGTATGTGCATGGATGTGCGCGGCCACAGCGCTAACCCTTACGCTACAGTACCACCATTATATGGGTAACATTTTATATCAGTGAAATGACTTGAATTGATAATGGTGGTACTGTAGCGTTATGTTTTGCACTGTAGCGGTGTACCTCCAGGGACAATGGGTTGAGTCTAACCTCGGTTCTGTGTGCATGGAGTTTGCACGTTCTCCCTATTCTTGGTCCGTTTCCTCTGGGTACTCCGGTTATGCTAATTGGCATTCCCAAATCGCCTGTAGTGTGTGTGTGTGTGTGTGTGTGTGTGTGTGTGTGTGTGTGTGTGTGTGTGTGTGTGTGTGTGTGTGAGTGCACTGCAAGGAATTGGCACCCTGTCCAGGGAGTACCCTACCTCGTGCTGGAAGTCTCCTGGGATAGGCTCCAGGCTTCGCGTGACCCTGTACAGGATAAGCGGTTTAGAAAAGAAATGAATGTTACCCATACAGGCACAACTACTTCTGAGAGGTTATACATACGTGTGCCGGATATTATAAAGCATAACATATAATATAAGCATTTACTCTATATCGCATTATACATTGGATCCATAGGAAGTTTTACCCAATAAGTCAAAACTTTCTGGAAAAAGAACATATACAAGAGCTATATATAAGTTTCCAGTGTTATCCACTAACCAGTTCACGACTCCCTGAGCATCCAGTAAACTTCCTCTTTCCCTACACCTACTGCACTGTTACCAGCAGCGCCTTGGGACTTCGCAGTAATAGCCGCTTTCAGACAGTATTTATAATTAAGTCCCATCGAGAGGTGTACACTGTCTACATAAATCTGGGCTTCCAGATTTAGTCACCACCTTGTACAAGGCTGAGTGACAGTGCCGGCTGGAGTCATTAGCGCAGGCCATGCAGAAGTGTTCCTGTCCTTACTGCATCAGCCCGGTCATCAGTGACCCAGACAGAGCCGCAGGGCTCCGTCTCCCACAGACAGCCTCCCTACACACACCTTCCAGAGATTCATTAGTTCCTCTGTGAACGCTGTATATCATACACACATACATGTCAGACATAAAAATACAAATCTGGATAAGAAAGCGAATGTGAGGAACGTATGGTCATGGACGTGGCTTAGGGGAAAGGGTGAGGGGGAAGTGGAAAAAGTAATATCTGGACAATTTTGTTTTAGTCAATTAATATACATCATGCCACAAACTGCATCTCAATCATCTCTGTTCTTACACCTGACAAAACTCCTCTTAGAAAAAGGAAGCACAGAGATGTGCATCTGATCCTATTTAAAAAGAACTAAAGAAGAACCTTTTCGCAATTAAACTACGATCAGAAGAAACAAAAATAGAGCGCTTTGGCAACACCTGAGTGCAGGTTTATCTTTAATATTGTGATGCTTTCTCATTTCACTTTTTCTTAAAGGTTAATTCTAAAACTAAAATTACTGCAACACATGAAAATACAGAGGCTGTGTTGATATTATTATGTAATTATTATGTCATAATGTTGTAGTTGGCCGTTCGGCTGCTCCCGTCGAGGGGTCGCCACAGTGGACCATCTGATCTTCACACACAACTTGGCGAAACCTGGTACAGGTTTTTACACCAAATGCCATTCCTGATGCAACCTTCCATTTTATCCGGGCTTGGGACTGACACTGCATCCATTGACGGGTTTGGGCGTTGGCTGGAAATCGAACCCAGGCATAAGAAATGGTGCAAAAAACTTATGTTTCATGATCCATGCTCCAGTTGCAGTGACTGATGGGTACTGTTCCTTGTCCCCTTCTGGGAAAATTATAACTTCTTGTTCATTGGTTCTCTGCACCGTTCTCAGTACTTGTAGGGACGAAAACTGTTCGGGTCAAAGGGGACTTTTCCTCCCTACAGTTCGGAATCTTATTCAACCTGGCTGAGCATCCAAGTGCAGTCGACTCTAGTTTGCAGGGAACTACTACATTTACATTTAGGCATTCGGCAGATGCCCTTATCCAGGGCGAATTACATTTTGTCTCATTGTAGTGTACATCTGAGCAGTTGAGGGTTAAGAACATGTGACTGTTGAGAAATGCATACTCAACTAATTGCTCAAGGGCCCAACAGTGGTAACTTGGTGGCCATGGGGTTTGAACCTGGGATTAACCGAACCATAGGCCAATGCCTTAACCACTGAGCTACCCCTGGCCTGACTACTAGGCAATCAAAACACAACAGTACTGTTTTCCCAGTTTGAACAAGGAAAACAGATGCAAGACAAAGGTCTAGCTGAAAAGCTGCATTCCATTTTATATCGCAGTGTACTTTAAGTATTATTCCCTACTTTAAGTATTAAGGGAACATCGATTAAGGAAACATCCCTCGGCAGTGTCACAAACACAGACATCAACTCCCCCCTGCATTACCCTGGTAAGCACCTTGGACATACCTGTCCAAGACATAGCTCTGTTGTTGTTGCACATTATGAAATTAAAATATTGAACATATATTGAAACCCATCACAAGAGAGGGAGGGAGGGCTGTACTGCTGAATAACGCAGGTGTTACTGTATGTGGTTGTAGCACGAGGGTGCAGCCTGGGATGTAGAGTGATACATACTGTATAATTAATCGTCCCCGTGGTGCTACGCGCTACAGGGTGGGTCAAAATTAAATATTTTTCCAAAAATCCATATTTTTAATACAAATTTACTGAAACAATTTGGACATGTACTTTATTTCGTAGGAAACGTGAAAGCAAATTTTTACATTTTAATATAGTCACCGATGGCGTCAACCAGTTTCCTTAAACGGCTGAGGATGGAATGCAGAAGGAAGTCATTTGGGATATCGCTGAGAACATCCTCCAAACAATCTGTGCCTCCAAGTCGTCCAGTGTGCGAGGCTTTGTCCTGTACACCTCCTCCTTTTCCTGTAGTCCCACAAGAAAAAAAAAAACAAACAAAAAAAAAACACATGGAGCGAGATCTGGACTTCTTGAAGGCCATTCATGAGGTCCACGTCGTTACAGCCAACGTCCTGGAAAATGCTGGTCTATATTAGAGCACTTCTGATTGGTAATTTTGCTTGTCCATATCCGGTGAAGTGATGAACCCTTGTTCACTTGTCCCCTACACTGTTTAAAGTTTAAAAGCAGTTTTGCTTTCTCCAGTTTGGTATCTTACTTAAAATGGCTGAATATCCAGTCCACTTTGCAGGAAGCTACTCGCAGATCTGCAGGCATCAACAGACTTTAAATAGATCAAACTAATCGAACATAAAGTGGAACTTGGGACAATTGGGAACATGTGACTGTTGAGAAGTGCATACTGGGAACGGAAGACTGGAACAAAAGTCAACAATGCAAAACCAAAAAGAAAAGTCAGAGGAAAACCATGCCACAATAATTCAGCTAGGTGGGTATCATCGTGATTGAGGACCCCAAACGATGAACGTGGGCACTATATATCGTCAAAAGGAAACATGAATGGAGGCATGTACCATGATATACTGAAAACTGAATCTAAACATTTATTATAAAATTAGGAAGCAAGCAAACGAGCCTACAGTCTACGTGCCTACAGCCAAAATTTCCCAAGAAGACAATGTCCTGCCTCGAACCCTCATTAAAAATTAAGGAGAATTTTACATTTGCAAGCTCATCACTTGGACCTGTGTAACCTTGGGTAATTGAAAACGATTTACTGGGAGGAACGGCCCAAAAAATTCAACCGCAATGCTGCAAAGAGATAATTAGTATTCTTCTTGCAGATGTTTCGAAGCTGTAATAAACAACAACAGCGTTGAAAACAAAGTACTCCTATTGATCAATTGTAGCGTTGGCATATGTTAAGCATGAATATATAAATATTGTTTATTCTTCTAAATACATACTTGTTTTTGTTGGTTATATTTAAAAGTAGCAAGATGTCGCGTGCGTAAGTTTGAAGTACCAAAGTTTTCGAATTTCTCCTCATTGTATCACCTCGAATACAGTCAATATAGCATAACCGGATTCTACTTAAAGATAAATCATTGCAAAAAAAACAAACCAAAAACATTTTTGCATGCATGTACATTTGGTATCTACATTAATCACTCAGCCCTCTCATTTTTCCTGAAATAAATGAACCATCAGTGCAAATTCAACAAAGATAATTAAATTGCCAGAGGAACTCGGAGGCCAGAAAGAAATATGAAATAACACCATTTGCCTGATTGTCGTGGGGGCAAATTACCAAATGATGCTCTATACAAATTAACCGTCCCGCTCATTTGTCAACGCGCTCAAATGACGGCCCTCTCACGGAATCAGGTTCTGGAGAAAATGCATTTCCCCTCCAACCCATTAACAATTCGATAACTTATGCAAAGCGCAGTTTGTTTATTCCTTTCTGTCTTGTGATGCTATACATAAATCTCTCGTATTGCAATCTATTATTATTATTATTATTATTATTATTATTATTAATTCCTTGTTTTGCGCTGAAAATTTGCGCATGTTCGCTCAGATCTTGGTCTTCTTGTATGTGGGCGATTTCTATGGGAGTGATTTGGAGATGTAAATGCGAAGTTACTCATGAGTGTCTGTGATCAGAGAAGCATGGAGAACACTGCTGGATCCGTTCAAGCTGCTCGGTCTGCTCCATTAGTTCATCCCGGTTAATGCCTATGGATTAGGAGGTTTGTTTAAGGGGAAAGCCATTCAGGATTCTGTGCGGATCAAGCAAACCATCTGAAGAGGCTTTGCCAATTTAAATTTTTTCCTTTTTGGTAAGTACCACGACTGGAAATGTAAAATATGTCGTGTAAACCTTCTGTCGCTTAAGGACTGTTGGAGCATGAGCCTCTAAGGAAAGAAGAACAGATCCTCCATAATCCCATTAATGGAAGTTGAATTCAGATGTTAATGTCTGGCTACATGTGTACTATTCCTAGCAAGTGATTAAACACACACATAAATTCGATAATTGAAGATTTGAAACCCGTTAACAGTCAACAGGATCAAAATGACATTTCATCATACTATGAAGAAACTAAATTTATATGGGTCATTATAAGCAATAATAAGAAAACCTTACACAGGTTCAGGTCTCTAAATAGAGCCTTACAGGACAGCGATAGTGGACTGGCCCGAGAGTCAAACAAATGACAAAGAATGCAACGGTTTGCAGTCCTGTCTGATTGCAAATGACAGACCAGGTCTAAGGATTGGATAATTGCCCAAATCAGTATTAAACATGTTGCAGAAATAGAACCCTGAAATTACTTCTCATTGAGGTCCAGCGTCAAGAGAACAGTTTATTGGGCTTAACACAAATTTGAAGGATTGCTATATTTTCCCGGCTCCCTATACACATCCGTTTTTGTAGGAGGACAGTATGTCATTTAAAAAGTTAAAAAATATGGTCGACTATTCTGGGATTGGTAACAAGCAGACCTTTTAACAAGCTGTAAGAATGCCGCCGTGGAATAAAGTGTTGCTAAGTGTAAGCATAGGCTTGCTCCCAACTACAGTACCTGCCAGTGCCCTATACCTGACAGGAAGTTAAGTAAAAACAGAATAGTTTAGCTCATGTTCTTTTTTTTTCTTTCTTTCTTTCTTCCTCGAGAATCCGCAGCTAATTAGGTTGAGGCCTGACCCATTAACAAACCTGAATCCAATGAAAACTAAATGTCCAAGCAAATGGACTGTAGTGTCTATCTCCATTAATGCTTGAAATATTAATGGAAACATCAGCCCGGCCTATCAAGTCAACACTGGGCTATTTATCTCGGGATAATTGCAAAGAGGCGCACACATCCTGCAGAGGCATACAGGTGGCATGCATGAAAGTCAACGGATGAAACTTTTGTACTTTTGACTTGCACGAAGCAAAAAAGTTAAAAACACACAAAGTGAAAAATAAAGTGCGCAAAATAAAGCACTGGAATATGGCACCATTAAGGCTAGGAGGTGAAATGTTGGGAATCTTGTGGCCTGATCACTCTGGGAGGTGATCTGTGATATGTTTAGGGTTTTTAAAACAGATTTCACATATAAGCAAATCATCATTCTGAGAAGATGTTAACTGACCCTTCCTCCTTTCTGACATTAGCAATCATAGGTGCTCTGACTGCTGATCAGAAGGTCCCAGGTTCAAACTCGTGCACCATAAGTTGTCACTGTTGGTTCCTCGAGCAAGGGCCTTAACCCTCAGATATAAGATGAGATCAAATGTAAGTCACTCTGGATAAGGGCGGCTGTAAATTTTAACTTGTTTTTTAGGCTCGAGTTGTGGCCCATAGCTTTCTATGGAAAATATTTTGCATTCATTACTGTTGGTCAATACAATGTGGTGGGAGTGGAGTCGATTTGGAGATGTTAACTTGCACCTGTCTTCAACTGTCCTCTATTGATCTGATAACCTGAAACAAAACTTATCAGCATGACCCCAATCTGAACAGCACCTAAATTACACTCTGTTCATTCTGGACTATATTATAACACAAGGTTTTTATTTCCTTCTGCAGCCGGTTCGAGATCACCAAGAGATGGTCCACAAGGAGGTCATCACTAAGCCCCCTGAGGCCACGATAAGGTCACATAATTTCTGGAAGTCTTTTACCTAAGGGCTCTTGTCTGAACCTGGATGTGACGAGCGGCCCTTCAGGACAAGGCGGACAAGCGTCGAAATGCACTGCTTTCTCAAAATTTGTCCTGTAAAAAAAAATAATAATTTAAAAAGTCCCAGCGGTGTAGGATGCTCTGCCTTTGCTCGTGGATTCTTCTTAGAATCATGAGCAACAACAAAAACAGTCACGGTCACTTACAGTAAGTCTGACGGCAGTCTATAATATATAAAGGCCATTCAATTAGGAGGTGCATGAAGAATTGGTACTTAGAAATAACCTCTGCGGTTGAATACAAGTAATATGGATAATTAAAGAAGTGATGCCAAATGTAAAGTGCAAGCAAGCAATTAAGAATATCAAATATTAAAATGAAGAGAGATCAGACAGACAGTGCTCCTGTATGACCTTGAAATTGCTCGGGGAATTGCCAGCGCGGCTCTGCACTAGTCACCAGGCTGCATTTCCAGGCGTGTTCGTGTCACGTTAGTGCCTGCTGGGTGGCCACCGAGCCACATGCTCCCATTAAATATTTAAACCAATGAAACCTGCCCAGGGGGGAGGGGTTGAGCTTCCACATCTGGCTGAAACCATCCCTGAGTACACCCCGAGATTGCTTCTCGGTGTGCTCCGACATCTCATCACGGACTCCATAGAAAACGAAACACAAAGCCGGAGTGAAGGAGTAATGACAAGCCACTGGGAAGGTCAACGCTTGGCTGAGCCGAGAGACGAGGAAGGACAAACGGTGAAAGAGGAAAGCGGGCTGCGGGGTGGCGTGGGGGCAGGTGAGCGTTCACCTTCATCTCGGCAGGGGCGGGAATGAGTGTCCTCGCTCAGGATGTGGACAAAGCGTGGGGGGAATGTTAAACACTGGGAAAAGTCAGAGAGCAGACAGCATCAGGCCACCCCACGGCCCTGCGCACTCTGCTCGATGCACCGTGTCCAACCTCACCCTAGTGAGATGACATGAAGGAGCTGAATTTACTACTGACCAGTTAGACTGGTTTATCATCAGAGCATATACGATAACTAATGTTGAACAGCAATAAAAATTCTCAACAGTTTTTAAAAACAATTATTTTTAAGGACACTGGTACGCGTTTATGAAGTTCTCCAATTGGATTGTCATGTGGTAGCAACGAGATGCAGATACAGTACGGGCCAAAGCTTTGAGGAAGGTTCACATCAAACTTCAGAATGAGGGAAAAATGTCATGTCTGTGACTGATACTGACATGGATGCTAGAACCAGACGGTCTGGTTTGAGTATTTCAGGAACTGCTGAGGAAATCAGAGTTTACACAGAATACTGCCTCGGATTCATGTTCTTGGCTGTCAGGAATGAAGCTTGATATAGTCTTCTAGTGCTTCCTTCTCAAGGTTTGATGTGTTGCCCGTTCTGAGATGCTTTTCCGCATGAGATCAGCAGTTTCTGGAAAAACCACAAACCATTGGTTGGAGACCAACAACCATGCAGGGGTTAAAGTTCCTTTTTTTTTTTTATTCTGATGGTTGATGTGAACAGTAACAGAAGCTCTTCATCTGTAGCTGCATGATTTAGGCATTGTAATGCTGCAGCATGATAGATAGATAGATAGATAGATAGATAGATAGATAGATAGATAGATAGATAGATCAATCGATCTTAATTGTCATTGCACAGACAATACAGTGATACCTCGGCATGCATACACATACACTTAAATTTTGCAAAAGCCTCTGCATAGAAAGGAAGAGGAATCATACATTAAGGGTTAGGGTTATTGTCTATGTATTTCATATTTTACTAATTTAAATTGTTGTTATATGCAAAAATATAATTATAGTGTTTAAATTTGGTAATATTGGTAATATTTTTGGATAGCCAGAACGGATTATCTGTATTTACATAATTTCCTATGGGAAAATACGTTTTGTTTCACAACGCGAAATTTCGCCTTAAGAACTCGCCTCCAGAATGGATTAATTTCATATGCCGAGGTACCACTGTAGTACTGTCTAATATGGTAGACCTAAGATATGGTATGTATGGAACAAGAATATGTGCAGTGGCTAAAGAATGCACAACACTATGAAATGGAAATGACATTGTTATTATAGAAGAATCTTAAACTGCACACACAGAGTATGCAGTCAATTCCTTGCACAGTTCATCGATTTAAAGTGTTTTAAAGTTTTCCTTTTAAAATGGTCACTGGAGATGCAGGTCTGAGGTCTGCTAGGAGTCCAGAGCTTTGGCACGGCACTCGCAGAAACATGACAAATTATAGCCAGGCTTTTCGCCAAGACTGAATATAAGCTTGTACTGAATTAAATAGAAACCAACGAAGGGAAGCGGAGGTAATATGAATTACCAGAAATTCCTGCGTGTTACTATTCTAACAATGTGTCAAAGAACTGACAGTTTTTTTTTTTTTTTTTTTTAACATGTTTTCCCCCAAAATAGGAATACATAGCACTATGCACTGTTTGTCAATCATGAGCATTCATCCTGATTCAGTCAGTCTTTGGACTACTGGGAATACTGGAAAGCGCTCAACCTTCTTCTGAACAATTCATACACTTCTCTTTCACACTCCAGCCCAACGTACTCAAAGTAACCAGCTATGACAATGTACTCGTGAAAACCTCATACTGACCCACGATTCTTATCGGTAAATAGGAAAAATGAGCAATGTAACATGAAACAATAGGTTGATGCTGATTTCATGCTGGCTCTACTTTTTTTTTTTTTTTTTTTTAACGGACAATGCAGCTGATTGTGAAATGGTTTCATAACAAGATGTTTAAAATACACAATACTAGTTCTAATCTCGCTGAGGCCCCTGAACTGAGTGGACATGGTTCCAAGGCACTTGTGGACGTGGCTGAGGGTCCAAACTGTGCGAGAGCCCTTGATTTTCATTATGGATAGAACTGAAGTCCTTCAGCGTGGTCCTCTACAGCCTCGTCAGTACGGCACCATCAAAGCCTCTCTGCTTTGATCAACTCTTCAAAAGCCTTTCTGGCCCCTTCTTAGCACGCGCTCGCCTGCTTTATGACAGGCCAGGATTTCTTCTAGCTGTGATTAAACACTTGCTTTAATTCATTTTATCCATACTGAACTTGTTTTACCTCTCCCTTTCTACCATATACTGTATATAGTGATACAGTATATAAGTACTGAACAGCCATAATACGAGCCAGACGAGATATTAATCAAACCTCCAAATTTCCCAGATCTCATCCCAATCGAGCATCCCATCCATGGAATGTGGCGGACAAACTTACGGAGATCCACGGAGGCCCCACCAGCACAATCTACAGCACCCAAAGAAAAAGAAGAGAAGAAGGAGAGCAGAAAAAAAGAGAGGAAAAACAAATGGAGCCAGTACGTACTTTGCATTCTGCTTCTTTAGTCTGCATTTTCTGTGCCCAGATTTTGTATTTCAGGCTTAAGGGCAAGTGCTTGTCTTTTTTGCAGCATTATCTGCATTTCCATTTGAAGACTACATTAGCACAGCCAATGCACAAACCTAAAGTATATATTTGTGAATATATGAATAAACCAGCATATCCCCACGTCCTAATGAATATAACACTATAAGATGGAGGTGTTCAGACTGTATAGGAGGGATTGCTGGGGGGCACTGTGAGACTGAAAATATCAAAAATAAATATTTAAAAGGCTGTATCGAACTGTTATTCATTTTGTGTACGGACATTTTAAATCACTGGAACATACTTCAAAAAAGGTGCAAGACAACTTTTTTCAGCTTGATTCATTTTCCATAATCAGAGTTTGAAGCATATACCTGGATTAGAGCACAGCCGGGCACAAAGCGGAGGCCAGCGGAAACCAGAGTACCTGGAATAAAAACCCACAAAGAACAGGATGGACATGCGACCTCCATGCACGCAGACCGGACGCGTGTTTCCAACCCCCAAGCCTGAAAAGATACGGTGCTAAGCTCTGATCTGCCATGCTCTCAAACCTTTTTCATAATAAAAATGCCAAATCATCTGACAGCAGCCATCAGCATTTGCACATCATGATATTAACAAATGATCCTATTATGAAACCAATCATGTTTCATCAGACGCATTGATCCAGGTGGATTGCTTTCTCTTAAGGTAAAAGGATAACATGATGAGTCGACCAAAGGAAAAAAAAAAAAAGTAAAAAATTGGTATTTTTCAAAAAATCTGAAAATGTTGACCAATAATAAGCTTGCTTGCTTGTCTTGCCCTGCTTGTCTTGTGCCACTCTGCTCATTCTGATGCATTCACACAATTCGAGGAGAAGATCAATAATGCAGGACTAGGCATGATTTTTCTTTATTGTTGTCAGGTCTGTTCTATTCCAAGACCCTTTTTTGTCATGTGTTGTTTCTTTATTTATTTTTATTAGGCAGTTAATAACAGGCTATAAAAACCCTGGGCAAATTGAACGACTTGGCCTGGCTTTATACAGTATGTACACGCTGCAGTAGTTTAAGTATCCTGCTGACAAGTTTGTTTTTGTTGGGTGAGAGTTTTCATGGAAAAATAAATAAATAAATAAATAAATAAATGAATAAAAAATAGAAACCTTAGAAACTGGTCTCATGGGGGGGAAAAAAGTCAGAATAAGTCTCCTATAAGGCAGACCGGCTGTTTTGGGACAGTTTAGTACTTTTGAAACAAGGTTTAGAATGAGAACAGCCAGGCCTGGGACAAGGAAGGGGAAAAAAATGGAAAAGCTCTTTATTTAGCCACAGGAACTGCTTTTCTGTGTGCATGGCTGGAGATTCTGAAAAGACAGAGACTGACACAGATCCATTAGGGAGCCTGGCCTCTTCTTAGTGCCAGAGACATGGGAAAAGACTCGGTTGCCTCTCTTTCTCTTCTAATCTCTTTCCTCGTTTACCTCATTTTCTGCAGAGTAACTATACAAGGACATTGAAAGTTGTTGGATGTGTGTGTGTGTGTGTGTGTGTGTGTGTATGTGTGTGAAGCTCTGTTGTTATCTTCTGCAGCTTCCTCTGTTAGAAAGTGGCCTTCATCATCTTTCAGCTCAGTTCAAAAAGCGCCGTAATCACGCAAGTCCGACAGACCCGAAGGTATAGGATGCAGTGTATGGAAAAAAGAGAAAAGTGTTTCTGTAAAGATGAAGGATAACCGCACACACACACACACACATCGCACACACGGCCTTAGGTATAAATATCATCCCACACTTTCTACCGCATGGCAAATGGGGACAAATTAAAATTTCTCCTGGACAGCAATCTAAGGCGGGAGCCGTGTCTGAAAAAGCAAGACGTGATGCACATGTCGGCGTCCGCTGCCCACAAAGAAGTGGAGGTGCTCGCATGGATCACTTTTAATGAGGCTGTCCGCTTTCACACCACTCAGTATTCTATCCCAGTTTAAAAAGGCTGCTATACTTAAAGGCAAACGTCTTCATACCTGTTAATTAATTACACATGCTTCAGAACACTTTCCCCCGAATCGAGTCGCACGCTGTCTGCTTATTCAAGGCCGGAATCATAATTTGGTGCAAATACAGACATGAGGCGTATTTGGTAGGCAAATGCACCGTGGCCTTGAGTCTGGGCCACTTCACTCGCATGCTCATAATGAATTTGGAAAATAACCAGAAAAAAAAAATAATAATAGAGACAATAATAACAGCAAATGATCAGAGCTCATCTGCATGAATTTAACACTGGAGAAGATCTTTTTTTTTTTTGCTAGCAGTATACAGTACTGTAGCTATCCTCTGACAGTATGACATACTGTATTTAAGGAGAAAAAAAAAACTTTTTATAAGAGTAATGACTTCGGCAAATTATTTAAAGTCGACATCAGAGCCGCGGAAGAATCATGCACTAATTTCAGCCTCTCTTGTTCCTCAAGGTCAATACAAAAGCCTTTCTAAGTTTGATTTAAGGACGGGTCAGCAATAAGAACAGCCTAGAGGACTAAACACTGTAGTGGCCGTCACTGAATTAATAATATCCTCCTTTCTTTCCAAGTGAACCACCTCTCACTAGTGGGTGACCTTGGTATGTTTCATCTTCATCCAGACTGTCGAAGGCAAATCAAAAGTGAGTTAAGCTTTTAACGGAGTATCTACAGCATGTACAGTGCCTCCAGATCGTATTCATACTGTACATGTTCCAACAAGAGACTGAGCCAAAGCACAGAGCAAAAGATGACAAAGGTGTAGCTTGAAAAAAAAAAAGAAAGAAAGGGAAGAAAGAAAGTTTGTGATTTGGAACGTTTGAGGACAAAATCTGAGACTTAAACCCAATTCCTAAACTAAAAATGAGTAAAGCTCATATCTATAATAGGAAATTTTTTTTTTTTGGCTAATAAGATTATTCAGCAATCTTTAACCAACGCTGACACCAAAAATTAAAGAGTCCGTCTTAAAGACTCACTGTGTAAACAAAAGTCCTAAACCAGATAATTTAACAATAAATCTTTTACCCTGGCTCTGTATATTACAAGTAGTGTCATTTAAATAAGAAAGCAACCCATAATAAATTAGCAAATCATTTAAATAAAGGAATTAAATACTTCAGGCCATGCTAGTATTGGGAAATAATCATTGATGTAGTGGTGTGATGTGTGCTCATGATGTTGTGGAATGTTTACGAAACAGGTACAGTTAATGTTGTGAAAGTGTCATTTTTTTATGTTGTGTAATGTTACGTTTAATGGTGTGGAATGTTAAATTATTGGTATTGCAATGCTACAGTTTACTTTTAATATTGTAAAATGAAACATTTAAAGTTGTGGAACAATGCGCTTATTTCGTAAAAACATTATAATACAGTGGAATGTTATTTTTATTACATGTACATTTTAAATTGTGGAACAGACACAGAACATATACATGTTTAATGTTATCCATAGAATGTTACGCTTAATGTTGAAGAATCCACAAAACCAGTATAATTTACAGCATTTGGTAGACACTTTGCTCAAAGGCCCAACAATGGCAACATTGTAGTCCCAATTAGTACCAATTAGTAGTCCAAATGTCCTTATGTTTAAACTAACCCAAGTGGTTAAGGTGTTGGACTAATGAGCAGAAGGTTCCAGGTTTAAACCCCCCAAACCCACCAATTTGCCACTGTGGGGCCCTTGAGCAAGGCCCTTAACCCTCAACTGCTCATCCTGTGAGATAACGAATGAGATAAATGTAAGTTGTTCTGGATAACGGTGTCTGTCAAAAGCTGTAAATGTATTGATATGAAACTTTCTTAAAAAATAAAAAAATAGTTCTGTTTAATTTTGTGGAATGTAGGGTTGTGTAACGTTACCTGCAATCTCATGGAAGACTGCGTGAAATGTGGACGGTTACGTGAAATGTTGTGAAATGTCCACAAAACAAGTTAGCTGTGTTTAAGATGGTGTAATGTCCTTAAAACAAGTTCGGTTTAACATTGTGGAATGTTATGTTTGATATTTTCTGAATTACCAATAAAAATAAGAAAATAACAGTCTCGAGTTGATGCACCTTATTGATCGCCGAGAGGAAATACAAAGAACCAAAGAACCAAAACTAAGACTAAGCAGGCCCTTATTTAGAAAACTTCTCAACCATATTAATAATTCCAATAATACAGTTTATGTGGATCATACACCATGCAAACATTTGTTACCATCATATCAGCAATGTACAGTATTAAAATGACATTAACATGGAATTTGGAATTATTGTCCGAGCTGCTGCTGGAGGAAATTCATCAACAATCACAACTGAGGATTTAGCAGTGCTGCGATATCTCCGGATATCATACTCCGTAACCAAGAAAGTCCGTGCAACTTTGGCTACCCTATCCTTTTCGCAGTTCATGTGCAACACTCACATTCATCTCGGTTTTCCCCATCTGCATTCTGACCGATCCAAATCATTTATATTACCTATATAACATATTTAACTTGTTTGGCTCTGCAAGCCGAAAAGCTCTGCGAGGCAAGTTGCATTAATTTAGCGGATATATTAAACCGCACGTCAAGGCTGTTCAATTACAGTGCACCTTACTTCTTTTACCCCTCTAATAGGCCCGGTCTACTTCTAGGTAACTAAATCCCTCTGATGAATTGCTCATGGTCAAACACCTGTGTTCACTACCTTCCCTTATCACATTTTTGTTCGCTTCACACCACCAATTACCGGTTGCTCGCCGGTTGCCAAGGCCCGGTCCCGCTGCAACCACCGCCTCTCCATTTTATCAAAGCCTTCATTAAGAGGCATAGACTAATTCAGCCTCTGACTTTCCTAAATGCAACCCTTTCATTTATTTCCAATCAGCTCCCTGATCTCAGACCTGTCTGGCATTCATTTAAATCTCGAGCACAGCCACGCTTCCATTACAGCGTAACCTCTCTGGGGTCATTAATTACATCCGCAGACAAGTCAGCTGTCCTTTATACACCTGTTCCGATTACTTAGTCAAGCCCGGATGGTAAACATCTGCAGGTTTATCGGATCGGGTCATCTTATTTTAGCATTCCCGTGCCTTTCCCGGTGTCGTCTCTCTAAGCTGTCGGTCACCTGGGTGTGAATGAAGAATCGCTCCATGGACTGTAATTTATTACAGAAAATTGTGCTTTGATGGGACCCCGCACACATACACCGACAGGTACGAGTCTTATGATAACTGATAAATTGAGCAAGACTTCAAGTTGGGAAAACAGTTCTGTTGTCCGTGTTTGTGTCCATGACCTTCAATCTCGCCTCCGTCCGCATCAGCTGCAATACACAGCCGCGAACTGTATGTGCCAACTCGCAGAGCAATCTCGCCCAGACAAGGGTGAGAAGAGGAAAAGCTGACCTTTGATCTGGGACAGAATTCAATTTTGGTTAAAAAAAAAAAAAAAAAAAAAAAAAAGACCTTCTTGCCATCTACTTGCTGCAGAATCTCTGCCCTGCCGGATATAAAAACAGACCAGAGGCCTGTGAGTCATCAAACATTTTTCAGGCAGGATATTGTTAAGATGAAAGACACATGTTTGGGCTGGTCCAGGTGTCAGAGGGATAAATAATCATTCCGCAGTGCCTTTTATTGCAGTGCTGGTTCTAGAAGGGAAAGGCTATGCATGCTGCAATAATCTGGAAAAAGCAACACATATTCAGAATCTCAGCCATTCCCTTCACGTTGAATTTAATGAATAATTTCTGGACCTGTTTAGTGGCCCTAAAGCTAATGCTTTAATACAAAAATGAGAGAGACCATTATATAATGGTTAACCCCTCCATAAACCTGTCATGACGTTTTAAACAGATACGAAGAGAAAAGCTTGCCAGAAACCTCACTGTGAATCTTATTGGCTTCAAAAGAAAAAAAAAATCAAGCTGAAGGTTTTTCCTTTAACGCAGGAGAGCTGTCGGGTATATGCATCTCATGGGACAAGGAAAGACCGTATCCATTAATGCGAACATGAACAATGGACGAGGGGCGTTCAAGTCAAACCAGAACTTGTAAGCACATAACCTCCGCCACCTATGTTAGAGTTTTATATGTTTTTTTTTTTTTTTTTTTAACATTTTTTAACAGTTGAACTGGATAGTGATGTTCATAATGATGTGTTTCAGAGTGCTCGTGGCAATTCGAAGCAGCTCAGCATCCATTCACCCGTCTCATCAAATCTCTGAGATCTCTAAAAAAAAATAAAAAAATAAAAAACCCCGCTCTCTGGTTTTCCAAAGCATCTAACAGCAATCTGTAAGCCATTCAGGGGCAGAAACCGCATGCAAGCACCCAAAGGTTTTAAAAGTCTTAACTGAGATCATTTGGCCAGTTTTACCTCTTTGGCTCACAAATTAAACGCTCTAATTATTATAATTCCTTCAAAAACATAGAATAATCAAAAGTGTATTATATGACGCATTTTTATGTCTCTCTATTTTAAAACTTTGTTTCCAGGCATCGGACAAACAATTTGCAGGCTTTTTTGTATTATCTTGGTGATAGTGTTTCTTAACCACTCATAAAATCCTCTCTTACGTAAGAGAAAAGCAGAAATAATAAACTATTGGTGAAGGGATATGAAAAAAAAAAAAAACAAGACATCATGGATAAGATCAAAAATGAGAAAATGTGTTTGTATATCGCCACTTTATGTGTCATACGTACAATAGGGGGATCAAAAGAAATATCTTAATGATGCGCAATTTATAATACTGATTTATAATGAACAGCGCAAAAAAAAAAAAAAAAGTTTTGACCCAAGTGGGACTCTTGACTCTGTCAAGATTAATTCAGCAAAAGTTAATGTCACTTGACTCATCGGTTATGTCAACATTACATAAAAAATAAAGCCTTTATATCAGATGACATTAAGTGGAATAAGCATTTATAAATATTCAATAAACTCTCTCTTTCTATATATATATATGCGTAATGTCAGTTTTCATAAAGGATTTTATGTCCTACAGCTCCAGGGTTGTGGAGGCAGCACGGTTGTGTAGTGGTTAGCACTGAGGCCTCGCACCATGGGTCTGTCTTAATGGAGTTTGCATGTTCTCCATGTGCTTGGTGGGTTTCCTCTGCATACTCCGGTTTCCTCCTACAGTCTAAACACAAGCAGAGTAGGTCAATTGGTATTTCAAAATTCCCCGCAGTGTGTGTGTACTTGTGTGCCCTGCGTGATTTGGCATCCCATCCAGGGTTTACCCCGCCTCGTGCACCAAGTCCCCTAGGATAGGCTCAGGTTTCCTGCGTCCCTCTACAGGCTAAGCAGCATAGAAAGTGAGTGACTGAGCTCCAGGGTTCCAGAGTTTGATCCTTCCTGACTCTGTTTGGTTTTTTTTGTTTTTTTTTTTGCTTTCCTCTAAGGTCAGTTTTCTCCTAATGTCCATTAAACTTTCCCCTGAGGTGTAAATACTTGTGCATGGTACCCTGTAATGGATTATATGCTCCTTTAGAAGTAGTATTCCTGCGACTCGCTCTGTAACCCTGACCATGATAAAGCAGTTACTAATATTACTGTATATATAGGTCTTATATTCTTCAGACCTCTGCGCTATACAGTATGACTACATGCCTTTTCATTCCAACTTGCAAATTATCTCATGATCATACCCTTCTTGATAAAAGACTGATTAAAAGCCAGTGACCCCAATCTCACAAATACGAAGTCAGATGTGAAGCTCTAGAGTGCAACGTGTTGCATCTCGTTCCTGCTCTCGGAGCCTCCCCCGCGGGGTGATCGAGCTGAGATCCAGCGCTCGGTGACAGTACACTTAATCAACACGCTGAAAAGGAGGATCACAAGAGACCGAGCCCGGTGTCATGCGTCCTCACTGCAGCCCCCGCAACCACTGAATAACCATACGTGATCGCAAAATCAATCCGCAAGCGCTTCGGAAAAAAAAAAAATGATTACCTCAGAACCTCAGCACATGTTTTGTCACACACCGCCGGGCAATAAAAGTGATATTAAGATTATTGATTGTTGTGTATGGGGCGCTATTAATAATGTCGAACATGAAGCTAGAGTGATATGTGGGCATGTAGGTCTGTCCCAATGTGATGGTGATGACGAGATGCATGATGGGTAAGGTGTTCCTCAGGCAAATGATGGATTATGAGGTGCCAGTCATGCCTTGAGACTAACAAAGGCTGCGCCAGACAAATCAAAAGTAATATGTTTTTTAGAGCATCATGAATAGAGAAGAAAATCTAAACGTTTTTCTGTTGTGGCTACAGTATGTGTGAAGTTCAAATCTACAAGAATTCCTTAGGGTTTTTTGGTTCCATCCCAACGCTTGGCGAAAGGTAGGACTGGCTATGTTTTATGATCAGTTGGTCTGAGAATATTGGCTAATCATAACTTGCCATTATATTCTCATATTCTGATCGAATTTCCAGCATCCCCAGCATTCCCAGGACAGACTCCAAATGCACTCTTTTCAGGATCAGATACAAGCTTGGATTGACCACTGACACCTGTAAAAACAAGCCTAAAATCTTTTTTTTGTCTCGTCTCTAATTCAGCTCCTCCATAAGTCGCTTTAGTTAAAAGGAAAAAAAAAATCAAACACTGCAAATAGATGAATTCAATACTCATGGCAAAATCCTCCTTTGCAGTAGTGTCCTTAATATTTGAGCGCACAACGGTCTGGTCACAACGTGTTTCCACTTTAAGGCGACCTCGACTTAGCCCTGCAGACAGCAATCATTAATAAATCTCGACATGTTAAACCCAGGCTCCTGCCATTACACTGCGTCCAGGGTTATCTTAGACCTTATCTAAGTTTGAAAGCTCCGCAGAGCCAGAGCCAAGAAGATGCTACAGGGACGGCGTTGCGATGAAACATTAATATTTTCAGCGATGTTTTATTTAACCACCTTAGACCAGCATGTGGGGGTGGAAAACGTGTACCCATCGGAAATGTTGTGATGGTTGTGGGGTCACGAGATGCCGTGTTTGTTTTGTGGACGGTATTTCCAGAGAGCCGTTATAATAAGTTAGCAGCATGTGGACCCTCGGCTGTGCCCCGAGTGCCGAAGGGAACCTCTACAGTGTCAGGTAGCTCCCACTGTGTCCTCTTTCATCTTATATTAACTGCAAATGTACATGCGGCATCGAGGATGGTGAGAGCATCACTAGATGCTGCAGGTGGGACTCATGAGACCATCTCATCTATGATTTGACATGATTATGAAATGATTCTTCATGCTTCTTGCGTCTATAGGTTTTTTAATTAAAAGGAAGCATGCAACCCCTTTTTAACTACTTTTAAAGCATGAAGTCAGAGCAGACCGAATTCGCAGCCTGCTCCGAGTTCATGAGGTCAGTCCATTTTTAGGCCAATTGATTGTATCTTTTAATAGACATGACTGACATTGTTCGGAATCTACAGTACAACAAGCTAATATATTGCTTGTAGAAAATACATAGTAAGTATCAGAATTACAATTAAATCACCTTGCTAGACTTTTTATACATTAGCTTAAAATCTGAATTACGTATCACACATCAATTGCCTAACCTTTTTCAATAATCAATTTAGAATATTCAATAGGTCATCGTCTCATAGGGTAGTAGTGGCTCTACTCATCGAAAGGTCATGTGTTCAAGCCAAGTTGCGGCAGTTGAGCCCTTGAGCAAGGCCCCTAAGCCTATCTGCTCCAAAGTTGCTGTATATTGGCTGACCCTTCCCTCTGACCCCAGCTGGGATATGCAGGGAAAAAAAATAATAATTTCACTGTGATGTAAGTTGCACGTGACAAATAAATAATTAATCCTCAACTTTAATTTGGAATCGATGTACAAATCTAAACCGTGTGATCTTTACACTCCTTCTCGAAAGCCTTCTCCTAACTGATCCTGACTTGAGGCAAAAAGCCTACATTATTTCAGCTTTGCTTCACTTTCTATTTGAACTGATTTATTTTTTAATCTGATTATTGAGATCTGTGCATCGATGCAGAACCATTCAAAAACAGAACTGAAACGCATCTAAGGATCTTTCTTTTTTTTCCCCCCAGCTATCTGATGAGACGGGCTCTAAGTCCCATTGTAGACGTCAACAAAGATGTACGAAGATATCTAAATGTGCATGAAGCGCTCTTATTTACCACTCCTTTCTTTTATTCAGACAGTTTATTCAGTAATTAGAAAGCTGTGCGGGAATATTTCTTAACTGGGAATTGTTGTAAGCGTGAAGGCATCGCGGCAGGTCTAATTTGGAAGAAGGTACTTTTTACAATTCCCAAATTCACTCGAAACAGATTGAAACATCAAATGCGGTAATGAAGGCCTCCAACACAACAGCAGAACAGGTATACCTGACTATTGCCAATGAAGTGTAACCAATAACTGTTCCATTTGTGGTGTGCAACTAAGCCTGAAATTAATACAAATCCCTTTTATTTTAAACTGCAGGCACACTGAACTTCCAGCGGTGCTCGCAGGTAATCATACTGTATAGTAATTAAACACTGGCTCTGAGTCGCTGGGACTTTGATTGATGTCTGACCTCTTGGGGATCAGTGGAAAACAAGCGCCTTGCTTTATATCAGCCTCCCACGAGATCCTGATGAATGGCGAGCCAAAGAAATGAAATTGTTTATCGTCGCCTTATCAAATTAACCACTCGATTGCACCCTTAATTGTTTATTAAAGGTCTTAAGATGGAATCACATAATGAACCTGTTACCCGTTTTAAGCCTTTTTTCCAATTAGGAAGCGCACTGACTCATGTCGTCGCCACGATGTCATTCCTATGAAAGTAGAGATTTGAGAAAGTTTTTTTTTTTTCCCCCTCACCATTCAAGTAGCACAAGAACTGCTTTTGCATCATCTCTCCTTTTGTAACAAGATGACCACAGCACCCCCTATTGTTTCCTAAAGGCTAAAACAGAAATCCAGAATAAAGATGAAAGGATGAAACTGGACATAAATTAAATGGAAAATGGGCACATCTATCTCAGTGCTGAATTTTACATTTCTTTTAGCTTCTAGAGGTTTGTTTTGAAGCAGAAAGGATTTTGAAGTTCTCGTGCATCCCTGTGAAATTTTGACACTGTCATATTAACACACACAAACCTAAAAATGCTGTCTGTTCAGGATGGAAGAAACAACAACAAAAATAACGAAATATACTAGGACAGAGATCTAGATATTATAACACAGCTAGCAGAAGCAGGCATTTTTCAAAGGAAAGCTGCACAAGCGTGTATTAAGTAAGCTTCCCACGAGGCTCCTGATAATATAACAACTCCACCATCTGCAGTCTAATTAAAAAGGCAATCACAGAGCTGGGTTCATGCTAAATAAGAGATGAAATAACTCATCAAGGTGCTTATGTCTTTAACAACCCCGCTACTCATTAAGACCCTGCTTGCTTACAGAATCATTGTTCCAGTGCACTGTTCTACTCTAGATGCTTTTTGGACAACTGAGACACTTCACTACCCTTCACCTGTCATTTGACACTTACACCCCCCCCACACACACACCAAAAGAAATAATAAATAAATAAATTAATAAATAAATACTGGCAGAGAAAAATATACTCCAAAAAACAAGATGGTTACAACTAGAATTGTATTGTAATTCTATGCAACACCTCACAACAGAGTATTTTAATATGTATACTACAAATTAAACCATGTAAGGGAGCACTGTTAAAGAGAAATCATCAGTGATCATCATCAATCATCAAGGCGTGGTGATGTATGACACAAGGTTAATTTGTTTTTCCAGGAAGTGTTTTATTCTTTTTATACCACAGCAAATTATTTAACTAATGAATTAATTAATAATCACGTTAACTGTTATGGAGTCTCTGTAACAGCTTTACCTCTAACTGTTTCAAAGATATAACACTAGAGACTCCTTCCAAAAAATATCATCACCATGTATGTGTATTTAAAATCATAAATACTGATAAATACTTGTAAATAACTGTAAATAAATAGTAATTTGCCATTATTATGGAATCAGTTGTGGTACTGTATAATATAGCTAAATGTTACATTCAATTCAGTGCAATTCAATTTTATTTATATAGCGCATTTTAACAATGGCCATTTACTCAAAGCAGCTTCACAAAATGAAAAGAAAATTTATGGAAGTGTGTATGAAAATAGAGTGAAAAAAAAAGTGAAAAAAAAAATGTGTCTAGATAATAATGAGATCGTCCCTGATGAGCAAGCCAAGGGTGAGGGCAACAGTGGCAAGGAAAACCTCCCTGGGATGGCAATAGGAAGAAACCTTAAGAGGAACCAGACTCAACAGGGAACCCTTCTTCATTCGGGTGATAACAGATAACAGGGATTATACAACATCATGTCACTTACTTACTGTCTATACTGCTTTATCCTCTAGACATTGTCACGGGGGAACCCCAATTAGCATGTCTTTGGACTGTGGGAGGAAACCAGAGTACTCAAAGAAAAACCCACCAAGCACAGAACATGCAAACTCCATGCACACAGACCCCGAGGCAGGATTCAAACCCAGACTCTGGAGGTGCAAGGCGACAGTGCTAACCACAAAGCCACCGTGCTATACCAAACTATTTTATTTAAGCTATTTTGTAGAAAATAAATCTGCTAAACAGTCAGGCTAGTTTATATACTGTAGGTCTTTCTGGTTTAAAATAACAAAAATGCTTTATGTTTTGCATAAAGAAATGTAGTTCTCAAGCTCACACTAAAATAACTAGCTATAAATTAATTTTAGTAAATAGGATTTATATTTCAAAATTAGATTCCTTTTTTTTTTTATCAGAACTACTATAAAACAGAAGCATGCTAGTAATCAAGAAACGTTAAAGCTAACACTGACTAGCCTAGCTACTGTAGCAAGCTAGGTAACAAACTAGCTAGCAAGTGAAATTAAATTAACAATCAACCTGGCAAACGAATTAAGGGCTATTAAATAAACAAATAAATAAAGGTTTATAACCAGTACAGAGCTAGGGCCATGTGTGGTAGTCTGGTTTAAAATGACAACTATACAGCAACAAATATGCTAAAGAAATGTAGATAAAGAAACAAGGTTATCAAGCTAACTCCAAAGATAGCTGGCTAGCTAGATACCAAGTGAGCCTAGTGATTAGTAAAACAAATGCTTTATATACAAGTTTATGGAAAATTTTAGATTTCTAACCATTTTTTTTATCATGATTTTTTTTTTAAGTACTGTATACATGTTAATAATCAAGCAAGCTTCAAGCTAACACCAACTAGCCAGCTAGCCCTCCAGCCAGCAAACAAGATCAGAGAATAGTTTATAGTTTATATATGATGGTGCTACAGTAGGTAGCGTTCTGACCTAATTTCAAATGTAGCACCGCTTATTTAAAATGAACACACACACACATACGAACCTTTTTTCTTGTAGTGAATCAAAGGGCACCATGCATCAAAAGAGCATCAAAGTTTGCCAAGCACCAAACTACCAGAGAAGACCTGCTGGATTGTCAGTAGCTCAGGCATGCTTGCCATTTTTAAAGACATTTTTGGCAGTTTGAACAGAGGACTTACTGCCTGCCTCCAATAGAGAGCTTTCTGAAAATAATTCTGACCAAACATTTTGAATATGAGCATATGGATAATCCATTTTTAATCCAAATATCTGCACAAACAAGGTCTCTTTTTTTTTTTTTTTTGCTATTTCTCCCATGTTCAAACACGCTTCAGCTCCACTGAACTTATCGCCTCAAACTCTTTAAGCCATTTCCTGCCAATTCACTACTGTCCTTTTGTTTTCGGTCTGTTTTGCCATCCTATTTATTCAGCATGTAATTACAGGCCCACATTTCAAATGATGTCCATAAAATAGAGCCCCTACATCTTGGCTGGCTAAAAGCCCAACAGGGTAGACCTTCATGCTAAGCTGCCCTTAATGACTTTTTAATGGGCCTTTTATGCTTTCGGTTTTAACGATGTACTTACAACAGCTCTAATCATTTTATTGGAAATGATGAATGATTGAGAAAAGGCTAACATTAATTTAATTTACCGTTCAGTCTTCCTGCGTTAAGAGCCTAAGAAAGCATTGTGGAAAGAGAACGGAGAAAGAGGGTGCAGAAAGACGGTATGCGTGCTACGCGAGAGAGCAGCGGGAGTAATTTATGATAGCAGCAGTGTTGTTTTCCCTTATCTCTAATTAGACCCTTTTTGTTGAGCTTACTGATTTCAGCTTTGAAGCAACAAGGCCTGGTTAACAAGACAAGCAGGCAGTGGAAACATACTGCCTTCCAGGCTTTCACATCATTCATCATTCACAGGGAAAGAAAAATCTTTGGGGACCAGCACATGGCTGAGTTCTAACAGTTTCTGAATGTCCAAATACTTCCCAGCCAAGATGCGTAATTATAGACTGTTGATTTATGAGAGCGAGAAGCGATTTCCTCAATGAACACGCAAACATGAAGCTACCAGCAATAGGTTGAGTGACAAGGGAGATTAAGTTATATTAAATAGAGGATTAGGTAAAGCTACAGAAAAGTCTTCACAAGAACCGTGCTTTTTTTGTGCTTAGACGGAAGGAAGTCATAGTATTCATAAAGGCGTGTGATAGCAATAGCAAAATATATGGCACTTTAGTACAAACACGTGTGCATTCATGCAACTATCCAATTAATCAAAAATCCAGCAGCATCACAATGTATAAAATCTCGCAGATGTAGGTCAGGACCTTCAGATAATGTTCACTCATCAGAACGGGCAAAAATATGAACTTGCCATGGTTATTGGTGCTTGATTGCAACATTACTAAATACTTCAGAATGTTATATATAGATATTCATGCAGAACTATTCAATGTGCGGCACGAAAAACAAAACAAAACCTAAAAAGTCAATTGAGCCGCAGATCTACAAGCAGAAACAGCTTGTTAATGACAGAGATCAGATGAGAAAAACTGACAGATTCAGGATGACTGGAAGGCTATGAAAAGTCATAAAACCACTCTTTACAACTATGGTGAGCTGCTCTGAAAAGCTGCTCTGAAGGCACAATACGTCATACCTGCAGGCAATATGGGCTTTCAATAGGAGAAGACCACACCAGGTTTTACTCCTATCAACTAAAAACAAGAATCTGAGGCACTATGGGCACATGGTACCCACCAAAACTGGATAAGGTATAAAGCATCAATCAATCATGGGAATTTACACGTTATAATGCAGCGCTTTTATTAAACAATTATTTACCAATAAGAAATACCCAGTATCCATAATATATCAAAAATATTATCATTCTAGGCACCATATGACTTTCTAAAATATGGGTACCATGTTAGTACTATGGTGTGTACCACAATACTTTGCTGAATACCAACTAGTGGTATAGGCAGTACCACAATGTCCTTGTATAACAGTATCCTGGTATGTGTTCCATAGAACCATACAAAGGTACATGGTACCCAAAACAAAAGAGTAGAAAGTTCAGAAACCTGCGTAGAACATATAAATGCACCAGAGGCATCATGTAGTGCTACAGCGCTAGGCCAGGGATTTAACCAGCATGTAAACCTAGTGGAAATTGTATACCCCCCCCAAAATGTCTGTGATCAGCAGATTCACCTCTACAGGAGGCATGACCAACCACTCAGCAGCAAACCAGGATTGTGCCAAAAATGAGCCGATTAACTGCCAAAAGAACATTGGCCAAAACCCAACTCCAGCCGATCGCAGAGCATTGGGGAAAGACCCTGAGGTTTTGTGGTGGGACTCCAATCTCCAGCACGGTGTACCAGCTGTGGCTTACAACAGCATCATTTACAGTAGATGACTGACATTTCGTTAGGTAAACTTGGGTTATAATTTGTAGGATGATTCCCTGCTTGGGTGCAGTTTGTGTTTCACTGATAATACTGTAAGAAAGGTGAAAGACCTTTTAAACAATGCAGTGACCCTCACCACAACCTATGTGCATGGTTCAAATAACTGATTGAAATATATTATTTACATTCATTTTTTAAATATTAAACACAAAATAGTTTCTATCATTTTTTTGCCATGCTATAACCATAATTTTTTTTTTAAAAATCATTAAAATGTGTAAATGTGAATCTTTTCCATGAGTCATCCAATGCATGTTGTGTAAAATTTCTTTTTTTCTGCACAGCATTCACTCGATCCTGTTATTCTGAATACATTGCCCTTTGTGAATTTCTTGAAGACCAAGGCAAGAAATAAATTCTCTCAATTTTTGCCGTGTATTTTTAAATTTTTAAAAATTGTCTTTTTTTTTTCTTTTTTTTTTGCAGTATTGAGATATTGCCAGATTTCGACTGGTCCAAGCAGCTCCGGCTGAAAGGAGTGGTTTGAACTTTTTTTTTTCACCTGGTAGTGGTAAGATCCTGCTGATCGTCCTCAATCCTGAACTCCTCAAATGCTAGCAGGAAGTTAAGCGCTTATATTGCCATTCACTTCACTTCCACTTTACTGCTTAGAGTTACAAATACTCAGTGACAGCCCAACCATGGCCTCACCTGGGAAATTACATCAATTACAGTATATACCCAGAGTATATCGTACTGTGCAAAAGTCTTGAGGCACCCCTATAAAATGCAATTAAAATAAATCATGTAGATTAAGCTAAAGTAATGTGAAAATTGTTTTACTGCGACAGACTACAAAGTAGCTAAAGATACAATTTAAAAACTGGTTGTTTATGTATCAACCTCAGCAGCAACCTCATTTCCCCTCTCGTTTGTTCCAACCACTCAGTATTCAGCATCACAGGTATACTGTACCAATCACCGGCCTGATCAACTGTCACCTGTTTCTCACTGGTTCATGCTTGAAGCTGAATCTTTTTTATATTTATAAAAATTTATATATATTGTATATACACAGTGCTATTTAACATGATCAATCATCAATATGATTGATTTGATACATTTCCAGGCAAATTAAGGTATGCTTGTTTTATCGTAAAGTTTGTAGAATTCACAAGGCTGTATGCACCTGTCTGCAGGTCAACACCCTCCTCCTACATCCAAAACCTACCCCCCCCCCCCCACCCACCCATCGTACCCCTGCCCCAGAGTGCTAAGTAATAATTCAAGATGCGAGAGAATGAAAAGTGAGAGGCCTATTCATTAAAGTACGATGTCACATCTAATGCATTTTGCACTTCAGACCTTGGCGGGAAGTCCATTACGTTCCTCCTACCAGGATATTGCATGCTGGGTAGGACAGAAATTCATTATTCTACAACATGACTACATTAGCTTCATAGTAACCACCTGCACCGTCTTCCTCTCCAATAACAGCAGGATAGCTCCTTCATTTTCTTATCCCTCTAATTTAAGCTCTTGACTTCACCACCCTTCACTTTTTTTCCCCTTTTTTTTTTGATTGTTCATGCTTTCCTCTAATCTATTCTTCCACCTACTTCTTCTTCTTCTTCCTCCTCTCTCATGTTGGGTTTTAGTGACTGGACAAAGAGGCGTGTGATTGAAACAAACACTTGACATTTATCACAAATGCCAGGGCTGTTAATTAGGATCCTGAGAGCTCTTTAGAAATCTAATCATTACTTGAGCAGCCTAGTGAACTCACTGGTTTACTACCAGCCAGGCAAAAACCTGAGCAGGCTCACAAACCAACATGGAAAATTAAATCTGTGCTTTATGACATGTTCAATATGTGGAAAATAAATGCTAGGTATGTTACTAAATATATACAGGTATTATCATTATTATCATATCGAGGACAGTATAGTATTTAGATAAGTAACAGTATATACAGAAAGATGCATTATATTTGCAAATGACGCAATTTTCTTGCTTCATGTTTGGAAAGTTGAAAAAAAAAAACCCACTAAAGTTCAGTAATGAATATTTCATGACTTGACCTTTGCAACTGGGAAAGAAAACAATTAAAGGACAATGTTTTCCTCTAAAGCAAAGGAGCATCACTTTACAAGGGATGAAAGAAATTGCCTTAACAGTGAATTGATTTCGAATTGATTATGTACTGTAAAGTTCTGCGAAACGGAAAAGGCTGAAGGCTGCAACCGGCTGCCCGTTCACTTTCTACTTCATCAACTCTCTAAAATCTCCAAACATGTCCTGCTGTTCTTTTTTTTTTTTACTGCTTTTCAGCCACACGAGGACATACAGCATATGGCTTTTACCTTGTGTGGCGTTTCGTTAGAAACAGGCATGAACTAAAGCAACAGCATGCACTCACTTCCAGAATGGATATGAAGAGGCTGACACCTACCTGTGGCAGTAGGAATTGCAGGGTTTTGTTTGTATATATATATATATATATATATATATATATATATATATATATATATATTTTTTTTTTTTTTTTTACCTAATATCATGAATGTCGTATAGCTTTAAAATCATTTGCACTCCATGTATGAACCATGGAGTTTACATGTTCTCCCCATGCTTGATGGGTTTCCTCCGGGTACTCTGGTTTCCTCCCACAGTCCAAAGACATGCAGATTAGGTTAATTGGCATTTCTCCGCAAATTGCCCTGCGATGGGATGGAACCCAGTCCAGTGTGCACCCCTCCTCATGCCCTAAGTTTCCCGGATTAGACTCCATGCCCCCCGCCACCCTGTACACAGGATAAAGCGGTATAAAAGATGAATGAATGAATGAATGAATGAATGTGAACCATAAAGACTACTGTAATCTTTCTCATTATTTTTTAGTTCATTAAGGGTGACCAGGGGGTATAACAATGCAGAATGAAGCTGACTGAAATCCAAAGACGAATGTTATGAATACAGTATTTATACATTGTTAATTATTCATGTATATTATTATAAAAATGCTTTATTAAGTACCTCACTAACTCACTAATCTAGTACTGGGCACCTACAGTAGTTTAAGGCACTGTTAAATTAATAATCCCAGTCAAAGTGTCATTGGCATTGAAAACAAAACTAACTAGCAAATTTACCAGCCATACATCAGTATACTTCTTTGTATTTGATCAGGGTTTGCCAAAGTGTGGTGCACATACTGCTGGAATTTTGTAATAATACATTTTTAAAATCCAATATATACTATTTCATGTGTTTGTTTCTTTTCTTGTTTGCACCCGGCAACAGTGGACTTTAAGCAGAGATGCATGCACAATTTTTGTAGATAAAGATTGCCATAGCAGGTTCTTCATTAACATGTTTGTGGTTATTTGCTTGTAGCCTACATAGACATATTCTCATTCATTCATTCATTCATTCATTCATACATTTCTCCCCATCATGGCAGAAAATTTTCTCAGTACACTGGAGCCATGCTCGGAGTGCATACTTCACATCAGAACCGCTGGCCTCTCAGGAACTCCTTAAATGGCCCAAATGGAAATGTCTTGGAGCGAGGTCAGGACTGTATGGGGATGTGGCAATAACTCCGAGCTGAGTTCCTTTAATGTGCAAGTGGTGTTGGTGAATGATGTGTGTACAGTTCCCTCAGACAGATGGATGGATGTCTTCCTCACTGAATGCTCACGGGAACGACTGCAGTGGTCTCTGAGCCACCTCGGCTGGGATCATCATTCACGGACGTACGGCCTTCTTTAAAACATTTGCACCATTTAAATGTTTTGCTGTGGCTAAGAGTCTCATCACCGCACTGTGCTTGAAGGCTTCTTTAAATGTAAATGTATACCTTCACTATTAAGTCTTGCTTTGACTGGAATGCCACTAATTGTCTCAGTATTAGACTCATGTCTCAGAACTTGTGTGTTCCTCGTCCTCAGTGACCGCTCGTACTGGTGCAAATATGTTGTAGTCTGTAAATGCATTTTATGGTCGATCTGTTTTATTATATTGTTGATCTCATTAACACTATGACATGTAGAATAGACGATATAGAATATAAAAACTACCATTTTTATGTGAGAGACAAAATAACCTAAATAAAATCCAGAAAAAAGTGCATTGTCCTCAGCTTGCCCTTTATGTGTCAGCTGTAATGTTTTTAATTATGGAAGATTAGAATCCATTTTTTCCTCTTTTTTTTCTGATGAACCATTAAAGGGAAAAAAAACTTTATTATTAATGTGCTCCTATTGTAGGTTGCAAAGATTTAATAAAGACTTACTTTTAATTAAAAAACTCTTGCATCCGCATATTGATCTATTTTCACTTTGATTAATTTTCCTACTTTATCCATAAACCTGCATATGATGGCATTAAGCAAGTACCCTTTACCAAGCACCCTGATGTCAATCAATCAATCAACACCAGTTCACCCTCTGTCCTTCCATGGACCACTTGATGTAGGAACTAACCACTGCATACCTGGACACTCCACAAGTGTCTAACTCTTTACACCTGTGCTATTGCATCCTAAATCTTTAAGTCTAATATTTGCAGCATAATTTCTATGTTAGAAATATTGTTATTATCTTATTAGCA
Organism: Clarias macrocephalus; assembly: GCA_011419295.1. Lineage (NCBI taxonomy): Eukaryota > Metazoa > Chordata > Actinopteri > Siluriformes > Clariidae > Clarias > Clarias macrocephalus. The sequence continues at coordinate 73,954 of JAAGKR010000978.1, read as the reverse complement.
TTAAACAGTGCTGGAATTGAATTGGTGAGGAAGACATGAAAGCCTTTTAATTTTAAGATTACCTAGATTTTTTTTCTTCAATTAAACTCCATCGTAACTGTGCTAGCAATGACATTAGTGAATGTGGCAGACAAATGTTACCTTAAAATAAATACTGCATCAATTATTATTTTTACTGCATTAAATGATAACTTTGCTAACTTGAAAAAATCTCTACTAATGTATGTATTTATAACATTACAATATCTTTTTTAACATTACAATATCTTTATTTTTTTATTCCTGCCTGTCTGTTTACCGATATTATAGTTATAGTGCCCCCTAGTGGCACACAGAGTGCAAGACAACATTCAAGACATAATTATTGCATTTATTTTAATGGTTGTTTGTCTATAAAAACAAGACATAATTAGGCTGATTTCTGATTACTGAGGAGGCTGATTTCTGATTACTGTTTTCTTCTTAAAACCACATGAGGTGTTAGAGTGACAAAAAAAAAAAAAACAAATAGTACAGTGAGTGTAGTAGTAGGCCATTTTTAACCATGTTTGCTAAACGATCATATTGTTGTAGTACTAAGGTAAGATGAATATTTGTTCAGGGTATCCTGTCTTTTTTTGTGATGAAAACTTTTGTGTCCTGTAGTCTTGTTGAAAATATGCCTGTTAATGCTGTTTAATAAAAAGACAATGTTCATTATTTTTGAATAATTTTAATAGAGATATATTTGCATGTGTCACTGACAGTCATTAACCTCAACCACATTCAAAAGCTGATGTATCGTGTGTCCTTAGCAACATTACATTATTCACAGTTTCTGAAATATGTTTCACGTTTTAAAACAGGATGCGTAAAACATTGCCATAAAACATTTAACCGTTTCAAAAGACACCTACAATACTACTATAGTTATAATCTAACTCTGACAAATGTATGATACAAGTCCTCAGTTTCACACACTGTAAACCTCTGAAATGGTTTTGACCTGAAACGTGTGCTTTGCTTTCAGCAAGATTTCCTTACATGCAAGTGAAGAGCAGCAGCAGCCGAGGGGACAGATTTGCATTAAATTGCTTTGACAAATGTCCTTTGTGGACGAGCTTGCAGAATGCACGTAGTCGTACCTGCACAAATTGTGTAAACATATTACAACATACAGTATATCTAATCCAGGAAAAGAAAAAAGACCAGCATGAAAAGATATCTGTATATGTAATGTGACACCATTATAGATTTTTAAAGATGTACTTAAAAAAAAAAAAAATTTGGTCCAACATTAAATCTATACCAGGAACGTAAGTGTTCTGCCTCATCAAGGCTGATCCTCAGCAGGAGCTGCATCACAAATCGCCGTCATCAGAGAACACCCCTCTGATATAGCTATAAAAGTTTTGAAAATATAAACAGGCTTTAGTTAAAAAAAAAAAAAAAAAAAAAAAATCAACCATGTTCAGCCAAAATATGTTTAGTGTCAGATGGTTGCTTCTGCTAAGAGTGTAAAGTTCTTCAAAAGTAATGGGTGGGGTGGCGTGGGGTGGGACGACTTTTTTTTTTTTTTTTTTTTTTTCAGGAAACCATATACAGTTATTAAATAAACCCAAAAAAGATGATGTGGTTTGTGACCCTGTGGAATCTATTATCATGACAAAAACCTCGCTGTATTACAGAGGTGGTCATGCTGGAAAGCCAAGTTAGCTTGTTTACATGGGATTCGATTTGTTAGCAGTCTGTCCTCAAGCCCCTTTCTCCAAAATTGTTAAAATCTAGAGGCTAGAGTTGATGCTTATTCTAATATGGGTTTCCTCGGAGTTCCATGGCTTACTCCCACCCCAAAAAACATGTTGGATAGATGGATCAGCTATTCTTTTTATAAAGGAGTCCGTGAGTGTACTTTATTGGGTACATTCCTGCCTGAGAGCCAGAATTCCTGAGATCCACCATGACCTTGACCAGGATAAAGCAGTTACTGAAGATGAATGATGGTCAGTGATGATCTCACCATATTAGACTCTTAGCTCTGACACAGATTTAACTAGCAGACACCAAACATGCCTTGACTGATATGGATGGACGTGGATATAAAGTCTAACTACTCCTTCAGGATTCAATAGAAGTCAGTTTAAAAAGATGTTCAGCTCAGCTGATGATGAAGACTCTGGGGCCTTCTTCTCTCATTGGCGGGAGGCTGTCCACGTTCTCAATGAGAATGTGCTTGTCTTCCCTCTTTCCTGGGCTATTCAGGGCCTGAGGCTGGCACAAATTACTTCTCAGCTCATTCAAGGTCACACGCAGATCCTTGAAAAGATGAAGCATGCTCACACCAAGAACGATGACCAGGAAGCCTCCTATGGTGCCCACGACGTCCACGGCGGACATAGAGTTCCACTCTTTGAACAGGATGATGGAGGTGGTGAGCACCACGGTGGTGAAGAACACGTAGTAGATAGGGTAGACAAGCAGAGTGTTAAAGGTGTCCAGAGACTTGTTCAGGTAGTTGATTTGGATGATGACGGAAGCCACTAGAGTCAGCAGGAGTATCCAGGTAAGAGGATGACGGAGGACGGTGGGGTCGACGATGACTGTACGGAGGAAGATGCCCAGGCCCTTCACTGAAGACACGGTGAAGGCTCCGAGCAACGAGCAAATGCTTATGTAGATTAATATGTTGGTGTGACCAATGCGAGGAGAGAAGTAGAAGATCATAACCAAACAGGCTATGAGAAGGATGCTGGCAAAAACTAGGAAACCTTGAGTAGACAAAAGACAAAGGTTAGGTTTTGTCTTTTCCTTTTCACATTTTAAGGTTGAAATTTTTTTTCTAGATTTAAAATTACCATATGCTAGAAGAGTAAAACCAAGCAACAGATCTACCCCCGTGAGCACACAGACTAGCTTTCGGGCTGTCTTTAAAACCTCAAAACACCTTCCTTCAGAGGTTCTTTAGATCTCTTTGAAAGGGCTTTTAAAAAAAAATTGACCTGAAGACATCTGAAGTCTTTTTACACCTTTTTAAACTTTGAATGACTCCTACTGTATATGTTCCCACTGGGACAATCCCATCATCAACACCATGTTATGTAGAAAAAAATGTTCAGCATAATTCTTATTTCATTCCAACTCCACACTGTTAGCACTCAACTACTATATCTGGTTATGTCTGCTGTGACCATCTTGAGAATGAGGACCTTCTGCATTAATGCATTAATACTCAGATTGAAGCAAAGGAAGAAAATGCGTGCTCTTAAATTGGGACATGAACCTAGTCTAATTTGAAGACAAGTGTTTTTGCAAGATGATCTTTGCCAACTTGCTAACACTTACTAGCTCTCTATTTCACTATGTTAGCAGGTTTCCTTTGCTAATTCCAGGTTAGACTAGCATCTATTAGCAGTAGCTCTCTATTTCACTATGTTAGCAGGTTTCCTTTGCTAATTCCAGGTTAGACTAGCATCTATTAGCAGTAGCTCTCTATTTCACTATGTTAGCAGGTTTCCTTTGCTAATTCCAGGTTAGACTAGCATCTATTAGCAGTAGCAAGTCGAATTGTCGCTAAAGGTAAAATACTGAAGGATAACTTACTTGTGATTCATTTATCAAACTATATTGTGTCAGAAATGGAAAGATGTTTTGTCAAGCAAAATGGCTTGGTTACTTCGTACAGTTAAAAAAAAAGTGATAAATGTTAAGAGTTAAGTAACAGAAGTTACTTCTTATATAAAAACATGACAAACTTCATTCCATTAGTTACAACCCTTATATTTTATTATATTTAGCTACAAAAATTAACAAGTATTAGTTAATATTTGACTTTTCAATACTTCAGAACAGGTTCCACTTTAAATTGATAACCCCCAGGGTTCTGTTTAAATGTTTTCCATCTCAGAATTTAGCCCCGCCCCCTAGCCTGAACACAGCTTCTTCCTCATTTTGTATCCTTTTTTTTATGTATAGATAAATAGATATTTTTACTTCTTCTTTTTTTTACATTGTTGTTCTTACTATTACATTAAAATATACAGTAGGCTCCATAAAGGAATCCCATTTCCATCAACACACACTAACGGTACTCCTACCCTGATTAACAACACCTTGATGTTATTGCTAAAAAGAACTGTGGTACACTCTTACACACTCATAGCATGAAGCTTCTCACTTCATGCTCCATGTGCGTCTACTACTGTACTTTTGGTATTACTTCTTTAGGTCTAGTTATTATTGTATCTCATTCCACCCTTGTTGAGATATATCCTAATCTAATCTCATCTCTAGAACTCAGTTGCATTTCATTCTTTTAGTTTGCTTACAGATGCTAGTCCCGGTTCTGTAGGTAATCTTCTAATTGATCTTCTAAGATCCATCCTTACCTCATAACATGCTTTTTATATCCTTAGAGGTTTTTTTCTTGTTTTGTCCCTATATATTCTCATGTATTGCACTTGATATTATATAGTAACGCAGCACAGTTTCCGTCATAAACCTGATTTGTCAGATCTAACAGTTGCTCTCATAGGAGCACTGGCATCTAATAGGTCTTGGTCATCTACAAAAAAAAAAAAAAGGTTGGAGGGTCAAAATATTGGCCTGCACCAAGGAAACATAAAAATTACTGCAACTGGTTTAAGAACAGACCAGCATATTGTTAAATCTTAGAAGGATAGCGCGGTAATGGCTGTAATTCGCATCAGATCTCATTACTTTATTGCATTGTTGATTATTTCCCTTAGTCCTAACTTTTAGGAAATTTTTATTAGTGTGTCATTATGTTTAAGGTACCGTTTTGTTCCACTTCCATATTCGCGGTTAGCCTCATTGTGGTTTGTTTGTCAGATTGCTTCTGCTTTATCTTGCGTTCCATTGTCTGTCTAATCCTGACTATAAATACACCCTTACAGGCTCTAATACACATTGGGGCTTAAGTTACATTGCTAATGATTGCGTATAAAGCATAAAGATAATGAAGAAATAAACAAATATATAAAGTAATATATAATTTAGTGTCATGAACAGGACTAGGAATAATGGAGTTAAATCTTTTGCACACCAGAAAGGAAGTATTTTTTAATGGAACTGGCTTATCTAGACTCACCTGGGTCCAGCAGCTTATCTGTCATCCCCTCCAGAGTCGTCACAGCTTCCTCTTCTGGTGCATGGATGACCATAATAGTGCTTCCCAAAAGGCTTAGCATGCAGCCGAGCTTCCCTATCAGGTTCATCGTTTCCCCAAAAAGGTGAGAGGACAACATAGCGCTAGGGACAGGGAATTAAAGACAGCGAATGCAACAAAGGTTTAGTTGTTTCTGCAAGTTCTGAAAATAAATATCTATAAATTGATCATGAATATGAAATCTAATGGTCATGAAAATCCAACATGATAACAGGAAGTTAGTTCTAGTATTGCACATGCAAGGTCTTGAACAGCTTTGCATACTGTATCTTACACACCCACACCATCTCTGTTGTTAAGGACAATAAAGGGCAAATTCAACTGACCATACACTCACACAAACCTAACATAACATTAACACATTAACAGTGATTAGCAATTAATCTGGTGACAGCTTCATGGGCACCCAAGATCATCTATGCACATACTGTAGGGACCAAAAGCCAGCCCATCCAGTCCGATCCCACAAAAAGATGTTGGCCATGATAGAAAGGCACCAGAACACTCGGTGCACCATAGCCCAGAAGACAAAGATCTCAAGGGCAGCGGCCTGGTGCCGGACACCACAGCACACCCCGAGAGGTCTTGTAGAGACATGCCCCAAGGGGCCAGAGCTGCCCCAGTCCACAAGGTGAACCTACATCCCACTAGACGTAATGTTTTGTGTTGTAATGTTACGGTTGATTGCTGTGTGTAATCACCAATCAGTCATAACTATATATATATATATATGTAACGTTATGGATGATAGGATGATATGGATGATACTGTAACATGTACAGTAGATAATCTCATCATAATAGTGTTAATATTTACCTGAAAAGAACACTCAGTGCTCCAAGAGGGGTGACTACAGTGGCTGGAGCAAACATGTAGGCTGCGAAGTTTGCTGCTTCACCTCCTCCCACTGTAAACAAACACAGACACCAAAACAAACTGTACCATTTTTTCCATACCTACAGTATACTCAGTACATTTGTACAGTATACTCAGATTCATTATTAAATAAACTTACTGGTCAACAGTCCACCCCACCACAGCCAGTCTTTCAGGTAGCCGTGTCCTCCTTCTCCTAGAGAAGAGACAGATATTATGATAAATTTTGAAGTAGCTGTGCTTAGATTTCAGCACTGCATGATACCTTTTTTTTTTTAAACATTATTTTATCGCAAACGTACATACCTATTAATCCTGACACCCCAACAGTGGGGTGTAAGTACCAGTTACCATCCAAAAGTCGATTCTTTTTCAGAGTGTTTAACTCTTATTATATCATTTTTTATTTTTCAAAGGATGACATCATGCACTATGATTTCTCACTGTGTAGTTAAGTTTGTCTTTTAAATTGTGAACCAGCTGCCAAACAGGTTCCTGTTATCATTTACGTGACTCGAGCTATGAACTCATTCTTTCATTCTTCCTTGAAGATAATAAGATGCTAAAAAAAAAAAAATGCAAACACATTCCATTTTGAAGACGAAGGAAAACTTAAAGTGACATGCTAACACTGGAGACTCCTTCCATAAACTTTGCATAAAAATTGGCCTTATAGAACGTTTCATCATACCAACACTAATATATTTTACTATGTATAACTTATGTAAATTATACACTTTTTCCTTGTTTTTTAATATGTTTCTTAGAAGAAGATCACGTTAGGTGATTAATCACATTTGATACTTGAACATCTTTATTTATATCACATTTAGCTAGTGTTTGGAATAGATAGCAGCACCGAAGACTACTACTGTACCCAACGGATTTCCTAAAAATAAACAACAGTTAACACAATTGAACAAATACTTGTTGATCTGGTGAAACTTTTGTGGTGAATTTATATAAGAATATTTATACAGAATACTCTGCATTAATCCTCTTTTCAACAGGAAAATCGTTTTGCTTGGAAAGTGCTGATCCAAAACTCAGGATGTCAAGAAACATAATATTGGTAGTGTTTAGTCACAACAAGTCGTATGACATATCCGTCATAACGCACTGACCTGCCCTGGTTTCCCCGTTTGCAGCCAAACGCAGCAGTGCCTTCTTTTTTAGGATCACGCTTCCACCTATGAGAAAAGCCGAGAGCACGGCTAAAGTCAGGCCGATCCAAAAGTCGCATTTGCTCCATTTGTCTGAAGAAAGCACAGCAGTGGTGGAGTTGTATTCACTGCTCAAAGTCCAGTTGTTAGCTTTCTCCGAGTCAATCACACAGCCAGATGTGGATGATGGGCAAACCAGGGTTATTACTGTCCCTATGACATAAAAAACACTGTGGTTTACAGATTGAAAAGTCTAGTTTGATTACTCTTTTTGTTTGAACATAACACACAATCAAGTTTAATATTATTGGCACTCTTCACAGAATAGAAGAATATAACAATAAATGTTTTTACGCCCAAATTACAAGTTGATTGGACTGCCTTCCCTGGAGAGTATCACATCACTAGATCACTTCCTGTAATGTCTAATATGAGCATTTAATTCCTAGGTCGGTCAATGTAGATGGCTCTCTTAAATTTTTAACAAGGTCCAATCTGGATGCTGAGACCATCGCAACCTTGTTTTGTTGTGCACCAATTCTATAATGGTTTGAATATTTATGAGCACAATGTACTATATTTCACAATGAGCCTGGCCTTTTAAGGATGACAGTTTGCATTTATTTTAAATAATCTTTACGAGGTCAGTAAGTTTGCTTCCTGTTTTTGTAAGACAATGCTCTTGTGCTTATTACGAGAAACCTAGTTTTGAGTAAAGGTGAGTAGTTTAAAGGCAACTGTTTAGGAGAAAATTATGAATCAATTGTATTATTGATATATATATATATATATATATATATATATATTATTATTATTATTATTTTTTTTTTTTTATTATATTACACTTTATATCATCAGTTGTGAAATTCCCTGTAACCTGTGGACGCAATGTTGATATACTGTACAGTACACACTGTTTCTCGTGACAAAGTTTGCACTTCCCCAGAATGATATGGCTTCTTTATTTTAAAACTTGTGTAACAGGTTTTTGGGGTCGGTGTGCACTGTGAACAAATTCGGTTTCGGGGTGGGGTGGGGGGGGGGGTGTTGGTGGAGGGATAATTAAAAAATTCCGAACACTCAGAAACTATTATGTTTAAAGATATTGTATACTGGAGTTTTGGGAATGTTAAACACCATCAGCTGTTTATGAAAACACCTGTTACAGTTCAGAACATTTTATTTATAAGGTCACACGTATAAGGAAAAACAAATGTGGCCTTTAACTGACACATAAAAAGAAAGACAGAAATTACAGAAAAAAAAACACATGCATGTCTAATACAACTATTTATTGATGGATAAAGAATGTACAGTGTGATAAGAGTGTAGGGTTTCTGACCCACTGGTCATGCGAAGTGGGTGTTTATTCTGTCAACATGGATCAACCCAAACACACACCACTTTTTTTCCCTCATTACTTATCACCACTAACACGAGTATTCATTTTGTGAATGCATTCGAAATCTACTAATGAAACCCAGCCATGATATTAAACTCATTATCCAAATCGAAACACATGACATATATTATTTTAAATAAAATAAATAAATAAAAAAAAAGACTAATACACATTTCAGTAGTTTTAAAACAAAGTAAAACAATGTAACCGACAACAAAGAAGGAAAAAAGAACAAACAAAAACGAATCAATCGCTTCCTCAGACCTGGTGCACGCGCGCTCGCACGCGCACGTAAACATCGACACTCTCCCGCGATTAACATAAAAAAAAAGCCAGTCATAACGTGACTAGGAAAAAGTTACACACATATGAAAAACGATATATAATAGGTAATTCTCTTACCATTCTCCTCTGAATCGGAAGTGAGGCGAATCACCAGCATGCTGCCCGCTTCCCCGGTGCTATAAACTAATCAGGACTTAATCAGCACTCAGTAAATGAGTTGCGTTCGACGAGATTTCCATTGAGCGTTGGTCTGATTAATGTTCACTTCAGTGCGCTGGTTTTAAATCGAGTTTAAGTTCCGCAGGGCGACATTATAGCCACACAGATGAGTCAATGTCGGGCGCAACAAGTGTGTGTGTGTGTGTGTGTGTGTGAGTAGTGACGCTACCGGCACCGCCCGAGCTCACCTACAAACACACCTTCTTCCTGAGGCACCAAATCAAACACCGCACTGAATCCCCTCTACCCACTCTCCTACCAAATGCTCATATTACAGTGATATATTACTTTTTTTCACCCATTCACACACATGTAAACAACCCTTCCAGTAACCTTTGACGCTATACCTCAGTAAATTAAACGAGTGGTTGTTTATGACGTCATACAGCCATCTTAAGAAGTGCTACAGTTTGTCCTGTACACGCAGCTATGTATGGCTTCCCCCCACCTTTTTCCTGAAGCTTTTAACTATTTACACTCAAGACAAGGGGAACATGAAACGCCTGGGTGCGGCGCTGAGACTATGCATAAGTCATGGAGTCATGCTCCGTTAACCCGAAGCCTGACGTAACGGAAAGTCGGGGTGATGTGGCGTGTACTATAACACCCAACACCGCGGTTTTTAAAAATTTAAAATCCTTGAAACATCTCTCCTTTAAAAGTCAGAAATTTAAGGTGAAACACAGCAAAAGATCCATTAATCTGTCCATTAATTAGCCACGTGAATTTGTTTGGCCTTTATTTTTTGTGCCGTTTCAGAGGAACAACATTTCCTTGAGGCGGCACAGTGTTTTAGTGGTGAGCACGGTTGCCTCGCATCGCCAGGGTCCAGGCTCTGGATCTGTGTGCATGGAATTAGCATGTTCTCCCCCATGCTTGAAGGGTTTCCTCTGGGTACTCCGGTTTCCTCCCAAAGACTTTCAGCATTCCCAAATTTCCCATAGTAAGTGTGTATGTATGTATGTATGTGTGTGTGCCCTGAGATAGATTGGCAGCCCGTCTAGGGTGTACTCCACCTTCTACCCAAAGTCTCCTGGGATAAGCTCCAGGCCTCCCGTGACCCTGTACAGGATAAGCGGTATAGAATGAATGAATAAACTGAAAAAATTAAACACACTTTTGCTCAAAGTGGGTCTTACCAACACGGTGGTATCTTAAAGCACTACATCTATGATTATATGAGTTTCTTGATACTGTATGTGGCATTATGTGATTTCAACAGTTTGGGAAAAACCTACACATTGGTTTCATGGCCATGTGTCCACATACTTTTGGCTTTACAGTGTATGAAGGACGTTCGAGTCAAACCAGGACTTTTGATAGTGCCGAATAACAGAACACAGTTATGACAGCTGTATAATCCTCTGCCCACACGAATGCACTTATCCTAGTGTTTCACTAATGCTTGGATACCATCAAGGTAGAAAGTTATCTCAGTACGTCTGTAATGTGCAAGTGGTGTTGATGCATGATTTTGTGTACAGTTTGCGTGTCTTCCACAAGTTTGCAAGTCCACAAGCTATCCGTAGATTTTCAAGGATCAGGCGTTCCACGTGGGATTGTCATTCAAAGACGTCTGGACTTCTTTAAAATATTTTCCCCATTCAAATGTTTTACTGTAGCAGAGTCTCATCACTGGACTGTGCTTCTGGAAATGACAATCAGGCCTTCATTAATGAGAATGTTCATCAGAAGTCCTGGTTTGACTTGAACACCCCTTGTACAGTACTATATATACTTGGCATTGTCTTCAACTAGGCCGCTGCTAATGTCCTTAAATGTGTGAAGTGCAATCCTTAAATGTCTAGAAAGCACAATGATATATTGCCTACACCAACATTCTGTCCTAAATTCGGTCCAGCCATTCCAAAACAGTCTATTATTGATCTGAGCAAAGCATTAGCATTCCCATTCTTAGAACCTGGACAACAGGAAAATTAAATCAACAAAAGAAGGCCCACACGCCTTTTCATGGATTAAGTCTTTTGGCGGACAGAAATAGAAGATCCATCCGGCCAATGTTTTCACTGTTACAGGAACAGTTTGATTGCCAGCAGCTTGTGATTTAAACATCATAGTCTCTCTCTGTAGCAGATATATTTTGTGTGGAAAAGAAGCAGAAGGGAAAGGTTTTGGTGGATTATTTTAGCATAGTGAAAAGACAGTATCTACTCCCATTACATCCCTTTCCTCATATTCTATGATAGAATGAAAGGGTCTGGGTATTTTGCAGACTTGTAGAGGTAACTCTTTCTTTTAGTTTGCCAAAGGCCAGTGGGGCTGCAGGTGTCAAAGTCCGATTATTGTCAATATACTGTACATATTATATGACCTGTTTGTCTAGTATGTCAAAGAAAACATCACCAGAGCCTGGAGCACCTGTGCATATTTGACTAAGCCATATGGCATTACTGGGTATTTATAGTACCCCCTAGTGGTAAAGGCAGTTTTCAGAATATTTCTCTTTCTTTACTCTAGCTATAGATACTTCTCAGGTCTAATTGAAGATGTCAGTCTAAGATGCGAGTCTACACACAGTCTACACTTGAAGTTAAGATCAAATCTTGTACTTGCAGATAATAGTGGCCTATGCCTTTATAGCCAGAGCTACTCAAAAACCATTTTATACAGTATGTAGGGAGCTGATGATAAAAATATGGTCTTGTGTTCTAAAGAGTTGATTTCCTATTTATTTCGGTCTAAAATGTCTCAATGCACTCCTTTTTTTACAAGGAGAGCTGTAAAACGAAAGAGTGATCATGGCAGTGAATTGTCATCTCAACATGAGCGCTGGTGGCAGGAGTAGGGAGAGGGAAGTTGTTGTTGTTTAGCCATCAGAGCAGGTGGAGTAGCTACGGTGCACTGCTGGAGAAGACTATAGTTGATCAGAGGAAAAGCACTTTTTGCTGATGACCTCACAGCAGTTTACCTTCCTCTGTGACTCATTCGTAGTTTCAGTCTTGTAGTAGATTGTTGTAGCTCTGACGTAATGCGATGATTAGCTCGATGATTATTAGATAATAACCAGATGGTCATAAGTCCAAACTCCAGCACTGCCCTGAGCAAAGCCGTTAACCATGAACTTCAATAACGTCCTTTCGCTACTGTAGTGTAAAAGTTGCTCCGAATAAATACACCTGTCAGGTGTTGCTCTTATACTCCTTTAATCATAAACTTGTTATGTCTTGTATTACCAAGTCTAAATTACTCCGAAGTAGCATTAGGAGAATATTTCTCACTGCTTCTAAAGGTTGAAAGACTCTTATATGAGAATGAACAGCTGGAAATGAATATACTGTAGCTGCCTGCATCATCTAGCCTAGACAAGCTTTCAAATCAAAGTCTGCCTTTTTTTTAAGCGAAAGGACATAAAATAAGAGAAGAACAATCTGTCTAAATAAGAAGAATGACTTTCACTGTTTGTTGGGTCGAGGGAGAATGAATAATAAAAAATTCAGTGTTGTTTAATTACATTTAAAAAAAAAAGATTTATTTCCCTGCTTTTTGTCCTTTTTCTTTATATTGGCCGGGGCTTAAACAAAATCATCAGATTCCCCCCCCCCCCCCTTTTTTGTGACCTTATATACCAAGAAACCCTCTCTTGGTTCAATGCTTAACTTTGCCCAGTTCTGTGCAGCTCTGCTGGTCTAAGGGGGCCATTTAGGCATTTTTGTAGGTTTGAGGGTAACGGCCAACAGCTAACAGTTAACTTAGTCTTCTTTAGCTGTTAGTTAGCTGTATAATAATAATAATAATAATAATAATAATAATAATAATAATAATAATAATAATAACGCTTGATAATATTTCCATAACTTGTATTCTGATTGGCTTGCATTTTCTCAAACATGTGTCCCTGGGCCATTTTCCATGCGTGAAAATAAAGTATAAGGTGAAACAGAAAGAAAGTGAATGCAACAGAATGCATGATCTCAGTTGTATTTCAGCTGGAAAATGGCCAGACAAATTTTGTAGACCTTTAAGATTCATGCAAACTTGTCTAACAAGGGAGTATTGTATGTGACCTTTAATTCATGCCTGTGTTTGTCTAATAAATTCACAAGATCTCTAGAAAACCAAAAAGGGTTTCTTACTGACTGCCGTGAGACCATGGCTGTAATTGAGTCTGAAGATGTTAAATTGAAAAAAATGCCGGTGATTTCTTTAAGGTTAATAGTGAGACATCTGTAGCAGAGAATTTAAAAAGCCCCAGAAGAGACATCGTGTTAGCTTGCACTTCAATTAAAAGCCATCGTAGTTCTAGACCAAATGTCTCTCAACAGGTCCTTCTTTGCTATAATCCAGTCTCGCTGTTCCTGCAAACACCACTATTTTTCATTTTACGGAACCCACAAGTATAATACCCAGGTTTTATCAGTATTCTGTGACCTGCATGTGTGGCAATGCATAAAGTGTACCTCAGCAGATTAAGGTACATTCAGGCCCATGATTAGACCAACAGGGTTCTGCTTTCTAGGAAGAAGACTAGGCTTGGTAGTGTCAACAAAAGCAGGTGTCAGGTGTCTGTGTTTCGATCTTCCACAGAGGTTGTTCAGACTAATTACACCTGCTGCTTATCACTGCAGATCTGTGTGCTGAGATAAAGGCAGCATGAGCTGAGCCTGGAGACCTGTAACCTAGAGCATGAGCACACACTAACCTGGAGAGGGAGTATAGTGTATCCCAAAGATCCACAGTCCCATGGTGTTGCTCACCAGACCACAGATTCCTCTGAGATGTGCAGAAGGAGGGCCTGCTTTAAAAGGTATAATCTTACCCTGACGATACATTTAAATATTACATAATAGTGCAATGCAATGTACACTTTAATGATAAATCAAGAAACTGACGAACTTCTTTATGTGAAAGTCAAACACACCTTTTACAGGGCTTTGTGATAAAAAAAAAAATGGAACCAAGACAAATGATCTTTTTTCCAAAATATATCAATCATCAAAGTATTAATAAAAAAGGAATGGTTGTGAGAGAAATAGAAGCATGTACAATCACCAGAATCTGCTAGATAATGGTAAATCAGTACAGTATATAGTGGATGCACTTCCGGTAACATCCTAAAGATGGCAGCACATAACTCTAGATAAATGAACACTTGCAGTGAACCTGATAAGGCTGTACACCAACTACTGTACATGCCAAGACACACTCTTTTCTTTGATCTTCAATTCTTTATTAGAAAATAATAAGAGCTGTCTCATCAATTTAAAACAATGCAGTTCCATTAAAACGTAACTTAACAGGCTGCCGCTAAATATCCACATCCACACATGCTTCTGCACTCTGAACATTCAGGGTATTCAGGTCATTCGCTCTCTAGTCCTCACTATACACCTGCTCTCATGGACATTATGCACATAAGTCACTTTAAATATGCACACAAGCCACTTTAACATGTCACTTTACTGCATATTTGCACACCCCTGGACATTCCGTTCCTTATGTTCACTCCATTCCACATTTTCTATTTTCTATTTGTACAGTTAGGTTTTTCTCACTTTCTTATAATTTCCTTATATCTTCCTTAATGTATATTTGTACCATACAGACATTTTATATTTTATTTTATTCTTCTTAGTCAAATTTTACTTTTATATATATATTTCTCAAATTTACTTTGTTTTAATATTTATTTTCTATATAGATATTTTTTCTTATTCCTTCTTAGATAAATAACTGTCTTGTTTTTTTGTTTCTTTCTTGTTCTAAGGTCAGGGCAGTTGCCTAAGCATTTCACTGCATATCGTACTGTGTATGATTGTGTATGTGACAAATAAAATTTGAATTTGAAATAATAAGAGTAGCTTAGAGAAATCAACTGGGAACTCGTCATCTCAGTCATCATCTATACTGTTTTATCCTGTATTCAAGATCACCGGGCAGACCTGAAGTGGGAATCGAACCCAGATGGTGGAGGTGCAAGGCGACAGTGATAAGCACTAAGTCACCGTCCCGCCACCCCAGGTTCACTTTTGCTCAAAATACAGACTCGGCCAAAAAAATTTAAACACGCTTCAGGAAAAGAAAAATAGTATGATGTATATTATGTTAATAATAATGTTAATAATATTAACATATACAGTATATCACTATATAACACTTTGATTCTTTGATTGATTCTTGCCTCTGTGTGCATGGGGTTTGAATGTTATCCCAGTGTTTCCTCCCACGATCCAAAAACATGCAGATTAGGCTAATTTCTGTTTCCAAATTGCCTGTAGTATCTGTATGCCCTGCGATGGATTTGCATTCTGTTCCAGGTGTACCCCATCTCATGCCCTAAGTCTCCTGGGATAGGCTCCAGACCCCCCCTGTATACAGGAAAAAGCATTATAAATGATGCTTGAGTGAGTGAGTAGCAATAAATTTAGTATTAAAATATTTATTCACGTTTTCTTATCCTGAAGTGTGTATACATTTTTTGGCTCCATATTTAACAGCCTGAAATGGCCAAATGTTTATGAAATGCCTGTAACATAGAGTCACTCACTGACAATGTACTGTATTGGTATCTTGGGGCTTCGTTTTATTGCTCTGGCAGTTATGAGTGTGTGCTGCGCTAATGAGTGACCATTCAGAGCAAAGTTGCTCTTATGCTCATCCTTTATAGCTTGTGTGGTGGCATTATTCCTTAGATGGTAAACACTGCCATAATTTGCACAAGTTTTGAAAGTCAGCCTAAACGCATCTGATCTAATCAATCTTTATCTTTGACTTGGATGACACACAGATAAGGACTGCGTTTATAATATTAAATGGTGTACTATCAGTTCCTAGAATTTGGGTAAACCTTGGTAGTGCATTACAGACTCAATTTGACTCAATAGACTCAACATGCAGTTCCTCAAAAGTCCACTGGGAGCTGTGTCCAAGTCAATCCCCATGTTTTTATGCCCAACTTTTACAACTGAAATAAAAATGTTTACTGACTAGTTGAAAAAACAAACAAACAAACAAAAAAAACAATAACTAACAAAGCAAATAATAATAATAAACAATAATAATAATAATAATAATAATAATAATAATAATAATAATAATAATAATGATAAACAATAATAATAATAATAATAATAATAATAATAATAATAAAATAATAATAATAATGTTTTTAATCTCCGTGGTTGGTTTTCCACTCATGTTAACTGTACAGGGGTTATGTTTTATGTAACTTTTTATGTAACTCGTCAGTTAAAATTATATAAAGCCATAATCTAGTATTATACATAATTAGAGTGGATGATTTGAGTGACAGCTATATTGCAGATGTCAAACTGTGAGCTGCAATAAAAAAATTTTGCATAAATCTTAGTAATTGAACAACTGGTATAACAGGAAAAACCTTGTCTCTCAGATGTTCCCCAATATTTAGGATGCATTTAGCTGTGTTTTTTCTTATTAAATTTCAAGAAAGAGAAAAACAGAATGACAAGCACTAACTTATCTCATTGATATTCCCTTAACTACAAACATATAAAAATATGCTAAGTTATAATTTGCACATATCCCATGACCATTAGCACCTGTACCTGACTTGTAAAAGCTGATTAGTTTGTCATTAAGTCCTTCATCAACTGGTCCTTTAGCAAAAACACTAAAATCCAGCATTTTGACTGTGGATGGATACCCCGAGTGATCATCGGCAAAGAGATGCCTTAAAAAGCGCAGCTGTTTGCCTATCAGAATGAATGGACTGCAGTACAGCTGGCCTGTTTGAGCTAACAGGAAGCTCGAGATGCGCCACTGCAGCACTCCAAAGTTGAAGGCGAAGCAGTGTAATGGCTGGGGTTGGCATGGCAACTGTTTTGGGAGAACTGGAAACCAGAAGGGGGGAAAGGAGCAAAAGGGAGTACTGTATGTGTGTTTCGCTTTTGAAACAGGAAAGTTGCTGGGAAATTGTGAGGGCAGCCAAAGAGCAGCTTCTCTTTTGAGCTGTATAGAGAGCAAAAAGACCTTGAGATCGAGCATCCGCGCTGCTGGAAGCACGGCATTCTGCAGCACGCTTTAAGAGTAAAAAAGATAAGGAAGCTTTTACCCTCACAATATTGTACTGTGACTCAATAGTGACATAAGGAGAGGAGCGGAAAGATGATGATGTTGCAATTGGCTCATACTTGTGTAGGGGGAGAAACGAAATAAGATGCATGGCACAGACAGACATCCAATGATCTGGCCACAGAAGGAAACAGAAGATCTGACTTTACTTTTTATCTGATATTTTTTTTCGGCAGCAGAGTTAAACATCAAGCACATCTCATATCGTTTTGGGACCCATGGTGAATATAAATGGAGTGGTCTTGACAAAGGCCAAATTGTGATGGCAACTCCAAATCTGCAGCTCTTGTGGGATGTTTCCGATCTGCAATGATCAGGACCTTCCAAAAGTGGTCCAAGGAGGAAAAAACGGTGAACTGGTGACAGACAGGGTCATATGCAGCCAAGGCTCACTGTTGCAAGTGGGGAGCGAAGTCTGGCTTGTGTAGTCCAATCCAACAGAAGGTTTACTGTAGCTCAAACTGAGGAATATTTTTATGCTGGTTCCCATAGAAAGATGTTAGAAACATGGTGAATTACTGTTTGGGTGGGGGGAAAAAAAGAGTGACCCAGCCATAACATTATGAGCACCCGCTCAATATTAGGCTGGTTGTCATAATGTTACGGCTGATCAGGGTAAATAACTATAAAACAGTGGTTGAGCTGTATTACTGGAAAACCTGGTGCACATCACAATTAGGAGGTAACTCTAGTTAGGATAAGGTTATAAAGCAATAGTGATTATGTCAGGGGGCATCCGTGGCACGCAGACCATTTTGTTTTTGTTTTTCTGGAGAGCTGTGTTACGACTGTTCCCTGTAGTTCCCTGCATAAGGAGCAAAGAGTAAGTAAGAAATCAGCAAATCATTGGTCTTCCTGTGATATAAAAGTTGTAAAGAATTTTTAATAACCAAATATATTTTTGAACAGCAGTTTAATTATGTCAATACTTTTGCATTGAATTGTAAATTCTTGAATTACATTTTTATTTGAAATATACAACCACAATAAATTGTAATGAAGAAACATTCAAACATTTTTATTGTAATACGTTTTTATTATCATTTTTTGTTGTTTGAACAAGCTGAAAAGCGTATTATTTTGCTCTGAGAAAATTTGTTATTGTTATTCTGCATATGAACAAGCCGCCTGTCTGGCCGGATATCGTTCTCTCACATCCTGTTCAGTGCTCCGTTTGGCAAATTTGCTGAGCGCTTTGCCTTTATCTTTTTTTAACTTGTTTCTTTCTGTTACTGTTTTTGTAGTGTTCTTTATCTCGGTGTCTGTTCCGCTCACCCTCTCCATGACTATCTTCTGTTTCTCTGTCCTTGTCTCTATCCCTTCAATCTCGGTCTCTTTGCAGGCGTCGCTCCATGTCCCTCTTGTGCACCAATGCAAATCTGATGCAAATCACTTGTAGCCAGGTAGAGCCAGTTTTATCAGGCTAAGACCAAAATCTCTGAATCAGACTTGCAGTTACTACATATACCTGTCAGTCCTGCAATCAGGCTCTTCTTCTACTGTATGATTTAGGAGATGTCTGTAAAAGCTGCTCAGGTCCTTTTCTTTCTTCACATATAAAATAGATGGGGATTAAACACATATATTTAAAAATAAATCACTCCTAATTTTTCTATCCTTTTTTGTGAATCTAGCCCATATGGGCTTGTTAAATGTGATGTGATGTTCCATTTCAAGGTCCAATTTGTGTTTAATAGTTAATTAACTTTTCCTGTAGCAGTGGAACCTTGGAATGGCGACTAACTCGGTCTGCGAGTGTTTTGTAATCCGAGCAAAATTTTAAAATAAATTTTTACTGCCGTTAGTCATGTGATCACAACTGAGCCAATGGTTCTTCTCTATCCCATGCTGCGGAATTGTGGGTAATTGTCTCCCATACTCTCAGTGCGTGTGGAATGAATCGCCTGAGTTTACATCGTTTCTCATGGGGGAAATTCACTTTGATATACGAGTGATTTACTATACAAGCACGCTTCCGGGAACGCATTTGGCTCGCAATCCAAGATTTAACTGTACTTTCATCAGGTTAAAATGTCAGTGTATAAACTGTGTTTATGTTAACGTCATGATATGTGACTAACAATGTGACTTAACCAAATCAACCATTGCTATTTCTTTTACCTGTGGCTTATCACACTGATAAAAATAAACTGAAGTTTGGACCCAGAAATGGTGTCTAACATGTAACTAGTGAATAAAGCCACAGCTTCTGACATGAGGTGCACCCCAAAACTTTAGTAACAAGACGTGACTTAATAAACTTTTGCATTGATTTTACGGTACTCATATGCATCTTCTAGGTTATTTATCCAACATAGGAATGATGCAGGTCATTACGCAGTGATACTTTATGTCGATTCAAACTATGCAGCATCAACCGAGCCACCTTTATGCTTTTATTTACTGTAATTTGTGAATACTGACCATTTCCATTTTAAGACAATATATGCCATGCATTATACACTAGTTCTCTCTGTGCATAAAGCAGGTGATTTCACTAATTAGTTCTAGCCATCAGACTGATGAGTTGTGACAGTTTACTGAAAAACTAGTGAAAAATTGGCTATGTGCCAATGGTATTCAGATTCTGAGCCATGGCCTGGTGTCATCCCCAGACCTGAACTCTTTAGAAAACTGTTGGACAGTGGTGAAGCCGGCAGAAACAGTCATGAAATCGTCTTCTGTAAATGACCTTCAGGAAGCAATCAAGGATGGATTGAGCGAGTGACTCCAAAGAACGGATCCATCTGGTTTTTCAGAAATAAAGGACGTCACTGCAGGAAATAACAAAATATTCTAATTATCTGGATTTTCAGTCCTTCATAAATATCATAAAAATTGTGATTAATTTTTATCTCAATACTTTTGGCCACCACTTAATATTCAGGTTGAGTAGTAAGGATAAAATAAATAAATAAATAAATAAATAAATAAATAAATAAATAAATAAATAAATAAATTTAATAATTAAAAAAAACTATAAATTTGCTAATGAATTTTAAATATCTTTTCTATTAAGGTCCCTGGTTTGAAATAATCATAATCAAAGATATGAACCCTGGCTGAACCGATTAATTATTAATTTGACTGTATATTATTAAAAAATGTTAATAATGTATATTGCCAGCAGATGGCAGTAGTTGCAAACTAATCATTAAGTTATCTCATATATATATATATAGTTGTTAAATGTAAAACTAGGGCAACATGATTTGGCCATATACACCATACACACACAGACAATGCATGGGAGTGTGTATCTGTTTGCCCTGCCGTGGATTGGCAACACATCAGTACCCTGCTTTGTGCCCTAAGTCTCCTGGGATTGGCTCCAGACACCCCTGCGACCCTGTACACAGGATAAAGTGGTATAGATGATGAGTGAGGGTGAGGATGTAATAGATCCTTATATATTCAAAACTGTTTGCATTTGCTTCATGTAAATTACCCCAAACAAGACTATGTGATATACATTTAAGCTCTAAACACTAATCTGCTTTCTCTTTAGAAAATAACTATTTCATTCTTTATTACTTCATTTTAACCTGTAAGACTTCCAGTGTATAAATACATAATACTCATAGCCCTGATGAAGCCAGTAAAACAAGGGGAGTGTTACGGTTTAATATATATTCATCAAAATGACCATGATTTTCCACAGCGGAATAATGGCAATATAAAATTTGATGGGTATACATATGAATACAAATTACAGTATAATAAAACAATAATAAACTATGGTTATTGTTTGTAAAGGGTCTGGTTACAAGTATAAGCAATCATGACCATTGAACCAGTACTTCCGGTTGTTTCTCATTTTTCCAGCACTTTGTTTTTAATATCATACATCAGTGTCAAACCATTTACCATTTAAAGCCTTTCAATCAGATCAGGTCAATCAGAACATGCATCAGTCATTTAACTTCTTTTAAGTTTTACATTTTAATAGACATCCAGCTAGACTATTTACTGTCTATTCATAAACACTAAAATGATAAGGTACAGATGATGCATTATTTTTGCTATACAATGATCTTCATCAGTTACTGTTGAATTAACTATTTAAATCCTTAATATAGTTCACATACAAAACATAGTGTATTTGTAATTCATACTGTATATAATAATAATTACAGTGATTAAATCACAAGTTACACATGGTTCACAAATATTTCCTGACTTTTATCTTAGCTTATTCTTATTTTGCTAAGATTTTTTTCTGTATCAATGTATCATTAACTCTCATGCTTAGAAAGAGTTGTTCAGCATGAATGGATAAACAACTGAGTGTTAAGAGACAACCTTTTGTGATTTCTGCTGTTGAAGAAAGAGACTAAATTTGATGCTGAAGCAAAGTAAGGAAGCAGTGATTTACTGTTATTTTATTTATTTATTTATTTATTTATTTATTTATTTATTTATTTATTTTTACAAATGTACCGTCCTCCTTTCAAGTGAGCAGTTTGTAGGGATCATGTTGCCACATCTACAGTACAGTCCAATTTGCTTTAATTAAAATATTTTAATTAAAATGGTGTCCCAGATTTGATCACTGAAACCTATTCTGTTCTATTTGCTTTTCATTACAGCGGCACGGTGGTATAGTGGTTAGCACTGTCGTCTTGCACCTCCAGGGTCTGGGTTCGATTCCCGTCTCTGTGTGCATGGAGTGGAGTTTCTCCATGTTCTCCCTGTGCTTGGGTTTCCTGAGGGTTTCCTCCCTCAGTCCAAATGTAAGGGTTCACCCCTAGTGAGCGCCATGCGCCCAATTATGTTGTATGTGTGTTTTTTGTAGTTTTGTGTTTATAGACTCAGTTTCCCAGAAGGCACCTCGGTCAGGTGATGAGGGAGCTCCTGAACCGAGGTAGCTCATTAAACCTTCTATAAATAGCTGTTTGTTCTGGGAAACTGGGTCGAGCATTGGTTATGTCAAGTGGGCGTTTATTTTGTCTTGTCTTGTCTTGTCTTGTATTAGTTGGCCTTTGTTTTATGGAGCTATTTAGTTAAGTTTTACATTTGGTGTGTATAACGTCATGTGTGATTAGCCTCTTGTGTGTTTCCTGTCTGTTTAACTACTAACCATTGAACTACTAACTTGCTTAGTTTAGTCTGTTTAGTCTTCTAGTCTGTCTAGTCTTCTAGATTGTTTAGATCTTAGTCTGTAGCCACTAACCTGATTAGTTCATAGTCTGTTTCATACCTAGTCTGCTGTGTACCTAGTCTGTTCGTCCCTTGGATCTTTGGCTACTAGTCTATTTAGCAACTAGTCTGTTTAGCTACCATCCTGCTTAGCAGCTAGTGTGTCCCTTGCCTGTTTTGTATCCCAGTCTGTTTAAGCCCCTAGTCTGATGTCCTAGTCTGTATAAGTTGTTATTTGATTAATGTTTTAAGCCAACTTCCTTCGTTCAAGTTTGTTTAAAGTTCATGTTTTGTTTAAAATAAAAAGACTCCTTTACGTTATGACCCTCTGTGTCTATGCCTCAACCATCAGCCCACGGCAACAACAACAGGTAGTAATACCACCATTACGTGACACCAAAGACATGTAGGTTGGGTTATTTGGCGTTCCCAAATTGCCTGTAGTGTGAGTGTCCAGGGTGTACCCCGCCTCGTGCCCTAAGTCTCCTGGGATAGGCTCCAGGCCCCCCGTGACCCTGAATACAGGATTAAGCGGTATAGATGATGAGTGAGTGAGAGTGAGAGTGCTTTTCATTATCCTGTTTTATGTTATAGGTACTTAAAAAGCAGGAGGGTACAATCAAGATATATATAAACATTGGACTAATAACCAGAAGGTCATAAGTCCAAACCCGAGCGCTGCAAAACTGTCACTTTTGGGCTTATGAGCAAAACCTTATGAGAAAAATGTCCTTTGACTCTGGATAAAGTCATTTATCAAATGTTCCTATTATCCCATTTTAATAATACACCTCATCTATCTTTCATTAGCCAAAAAAAAAAAAAAAAAGTTAGCCAAATAAGTCCCAATTACTCAGAAATAGCATTTGGAGAACATCTTGTCCCTGCTTCCTAAGGCTGAAAGACTACTGAGTATGAGAATAAGAAACTGAAGGGGAAAAAAATGAATATAACCTGCTTCATTAAGACTAGAAAAGCTTTCAAATCTAATTCAGACTTGTTTTTAAGCTAAGGGCCATTAAATGAGAGAGAAGAAAAACCTGAAAAAAGCAGAACCCTGTGCAGAAACCTGAACGGCCATAAAACATAAAAAATAAACAAGCTTTCTTTCTGTTTGTTAGGTCAATGGAGGACAATGTCAGCAGATGTTACTTAATACAGTATGTCTAATTTAAAAAATCAGCTGTATATGGTGAAAAGTTGTAGGATTTATTTCCTACATTCTATGTACATACATAACTTCTATATTGCAAAAGCATGACATAACACATATGGGATCAGTTAATTCAGTAATAAAAACAACAACAACAACAACATCAACAACAACAACAACAACAACAACAACAACAACAACAACAACAACAGTCAGTTGGTAAATTAAGACACGAAGGTCAGCTGTCATGGATGAGTTCTTGAAAGAAATGTATTGTCAAATGCATTGGCAAAACCCATCAAGCAACATGATTAAACCGGCTCTCATGAAAAGAAGACCTGCTCACGAGTATACAGTACAGTATGTGTCCAAATGCTATATCTAGCCAAGTTTCTGTTCTTCTAGTGAACCTGGATGTCATTACTGAGCTACAGAGGCTAATTCATTTAGAAAAAGAAAAAAAAAGTGATCTGCAAATCAAAACTCTGCAATTTGAGCAAAGGCCAGTTGGGCGACCTCAAGCCCGATGCAACGCATACAACGACGCATGGCAGAGGAGAATATTTCAGTCCGAGCCCTCTACAGCATCCTGACAGATAAGGATGTAGATCAAAGCCAGACATCCTCACACAGGGTACGGAATGATGAAGACACTTTGTGTGCAGTATGTCCGTGTCGGAGCTTTGCATTATGTTGACATGATTGGTGTTGACCCACTCAAGCTGTGTTGTTCAACATACCTATTCAGTACCTGGCCCACAGGTATTGATGCACACAGACACTAATCATAAACTAATCCAGTCTGTTCTTCTGCTTGATTTTAGATTTTTTTTTGTTGTTAAATGTCACAATTGGTTATTTTTATGTATGTTAATTGTCTTTTACAGTACAGTATATACAGTATACAGTATAATGTTTTATATTGATCTTCTTTCTTTTTGATCAGTCTGTTGGACTCTTTCTTTCCTCAGGATTAATTGTAATAACTTTGGTAGACTCACTCACATCTCAGACTTTTTAACTCACTCTATCATAATTTTATTTTTATATTTTTTAAATGCTATGGTTTATTAAATGCATGCAGTGGCGGTGGAGGTGTTTTATAGCAACGCATCAGGCAGACTCATTAGGTGTCCAGGCTTCCCAGCATTTGGTAGTTAACCAAATAAAGCTTCATTTAAGAGCTTATTGTACTGACATCTAGTGGACAAAATGTGTATTGCAAACAGAACCAGCATGGCAAGCAGCACGATTAATGCGAACATGGAGCAGCAAGTAATAGCTCAAATCAACGATGCGAACATGATCGCTGTTGTAACACGTGCCGTGCCACTAGGGGGCGCATAGTGTGCTGACTAGAGGAGTGAGACGTCCACATGAACGAGTCTTTACTTGAATGCGGTTGAAGCGCCGGACGAATCAGTCACGTGATCTTGGCAAACACGAGACCTAGTTTGTCATTGGTCGCGTGAAGGACACATGCCTTGAAGCGCGGCTTTATTTGGACACAGGGGCGGATCTACCGGAGTGGCACGGGGTGGCACCCTAAGAAAAAGCCTTGCCACCCCACTTGCCACCCCAGCACTAGTGTCCTAGTGTTCTAAAAAGAAAAGAGTTTTTTAATTTATCTGACATTCCAATCCAGATATCAGGTTCAAGTCAATCACACATCAGCATTTATTAAATTTTTATAGTACAATGTAAAAATGTGCACCTTAGTGTATACACCGACTAAGAATAGCGTTCCTTGGATCCACAAAAACCATGCAAGGATGCTTGCTTCAGTGTTACTGTATGTTTCACTGACTCATGTAATTAAATGTATATCAAAATGTAACCATAGAATTTATCTGTGTAGCTTGACTGGAGGATTTCAAATCATTCAAAGCATTTCTAATTACTTTTACTCCATTAAAGTGGTCATTTGTTTTAAGAAGACTGAAGTGTGCCAGGCCAGTGAGCGGCAGGATCAAAAACGTTTGTCAGATCTGCCTGCTGTACCTGGAGTACGGTACTGAACATCCCTCAGTATCACTGAATCATGTTTACGCAGTTGCTCACTTTGGGCACAAATTCACACTCACCTAATGAACGAATCAAGGCTATGCATGTACACAAATGTCTTGTTTCCAGATCGCGAACTCGGATGGCACACGGCCGGTCGGCGTGCTGGGTAAAGCCCCTGGCGCCAGTGACCCCGGTGCCACACCTTCCTACAAGAGAAGAAACAGACCTCACATCTGCTCTTTCTAGATGAAAGGAGTGCCGTAGAGGAGAGGAGTGTCCTTACAGATGAGATACGGCTCCAGATGACCCGCTGGCTGATCAGAACACTACGGTATTAACGACCCAGTGGCTGATGAGGTGTTGAAGCGAGCCTCCACCATTCCTACTGTATGTTATAACCACCCGAGGACAAGTCCATCATCACACTGTACCTCGGAGGCCTCGCAGATAAAGTTACAGATTCGGACCTCAGGTATGCAAGATTCTAAATTCATAATAATGGCATTTATGTGGTCTTGACTTTCGGTCCTGCCTGCTCGAGGCTACTAGAATTGGTGTATGTAAACTTTGAGGCTGTAACTGTAATCCTGACTGGCATTTATTTATTTTTAATGGAACCATTTCTACCAGTTTGGGGAGATTCGCTCCATCATCATCATCATCATCAGAGGTTGCAGTCTGTCTTCATCCAGTTTGCTACAAGTCCGACTGCTGAGATGGCCGCAGAGAAATCTTTCAAGAAGCTCATCGTTCACGGCCATCGCCTCAACGTCAAGTGGGGGACTGGTACCGAGCACAAGTTTACAACACTCAGAGCTGTATTGGAGATAAATAATACATCCATACCTATATTTAATACATTTAATATATTGGTCCAAGGCAGCATGAGGTAAAGATGGAGAAAGGGAAGGAGTGACCGAGAACAGAATCAGACTGGAGCCTGAAATTTCATGTCTCATGTTTTGTATGGACGTGTTCAACATGTTCCTGAGCTTTCGAAGAAATATTCTCAGACAATCATATTCATATTCTTTACTTTCAATACATTTAATAATTAATAATTATGATTATATTATTTATAATAATTATTAATAATAATTTAATATCAAGGTATTAGTATGATGATAATAAATGTTATTAAGAATAAACACAAATGTACATCTACAGATGATATAATTGTCGTCTCCTTATTCTAAGTTTTTCACTGACACTATACCAGTAACGTTTGAGTATTATTCCTATTATTCTTTTTTTTAATATATATATAATAGAAATGAAGTGCATTTCTAGAATAGAATTAAAAGGGGTCTCATGTTTAACATCCCAATTTAATATCGCCACACTGACTCAAATCTATTTTTTTTTAAATAAATGATTAATTCATACTGTATATATTATAAACAATGCTGTTCCTCCATAATCCTGTAGATGGTTCACTGTAAACTATCCACATGTCCGGCATGACCTTGCCAAGATCAGGTGTCAACAAAGAGTCCTGCATGCAGAACATGGAGAGAACCGAGTCTTATGTTATTTGATTTTTATTTTAAAAAATAAAAAAAATCATGGCCAGGCATTACATCCTGACTGAAACTTAAATCAAGATCAGTCTTTAATTAGAGGAAAGTCTGATCAAGGTTTTAGTACTATTACTCCTGTTGGTTGAAGCAGTTCTGGAATTTACTCAGAATTTACCTGGACTTTAAATACCAAAAGCTGTAGCGTTTATAATTTTCAGTTTGTTGCCATGGTAATATAGATAAAGATGCACCAGACAGAACATGAATTAAATCTTGTCCGTTGCCTTGCTTTTAAATTATCTCTTCCTATAAAGTCTTTGGGCTGGGGAGAAAAAAATAAAGAGGCCCCTGATGATAAAAGAAATGACTTTTACCTTGTTTATGTATTGAATTTTATTTATTGCAGTTACTTAGTGGACATTACTTAGTATATATAATTACTTATAATTACTATTACTTAGTATATATAATAGAAATGAAGTGCATTTCTAGAATAGAATTAAAAGGGGTCTCATGTTTAACATCCCAATTTAATATCGCCACACTGACTCAAATCTATTTTTTTAAAATAAATGATTAATTCATACTGTATATATTATAAACAATGCTGTTCCTCCATAATCCTGTAGATGGTTCACTGTAAACTATCCACATGTCCGGCATGACCTTGCCACGATCAGGTGTCAACAAAGAGTCCTGCATAATTTTTACTAGTTACTTAGTGGACATGGTGTGTGTGTGTGTGTGTGTATAAAAGATTACCCATACATTCTCTCTAAAAGCCTAGTAAAAACTGGTTGGATGTGAAAATGGTGTTTAGATTCTGAGCCATAGCCTGGGTCATCTCCAGATATAAACCCAATAGAAAACTGTTCGACAATGGTGAAGCAGGCAGGAACGGTCAAGAAACCATCTTCTGTACATGACCTCCACGAAGCGATCAAGCAGGCATGGATTGAGCGAGTGACACCGGACTTTTTTTGACTCTCATCCCCAGTCGGATCCAGCAGGTTTTGAAGAATAAAGGACTTCATACTAAATAGTGATTGTTGTATAGCAACTTCATCGCGGAAAATAAATTATTCTCATAACGTCATTAAAACGCTTAAAACATATATAATATGTTTATGCTACAATATGCCAATATATGCTAATGCCTTGCAAATGTATTTGTACCCTTTGAACCTTTCCACATTTTCTCATGTTAGAACCACAAACATACATTTATTTTTGGGGGGATTTTACATGATAGACCAAAACAAAGTGGTGCATACAGTAATTGTGAAGTGGAAGGAAAATTATAAAAAAAATTTCATTGTCTATACCGCTTTATCCTGTATACAGGGTGGTGTGGGGCCTGGAGCCTATCCGATGCAGGGTACACCCTGAACAGGGTGCCAATCCATTGCAGGGCACACACATGCTCATTCACACATTATGGGCAATTTGGGAATGCCAGTGAACCTAATCTGGATATCTTGGCAATGAGGGAGGAAACCTACCAAGCATGGGAAGAGCATGCAAACTCCACGCACACAGACCCAAGGGAGGAATCCAACCTGGAACGTGGAGGGACAAGGCGACAGTGCTATCCAATAAGCCACCGTGCCGCCTAGCGTATGTATGTACAATATCTATGTATGTACCCGGCAAGACCTGTGTGATGAGTCCATCTTCTAATTGAATCTAATATTCAAATCCACACATTAAATGAATAAACCTTGGGCTTTGGTTAACCTTAAATGAAACAACTGCGTATAAATGGGCCATTTACAGTAGCTCCCTGTGGAAAATATACATTCAAGAAAGTAACCTTGAACCCTTCCAGACTTCCCATCACCATCATGCACCCTTCCTCCCTGTCTAATATTATAAAGTCTATCATTTGAACTAAAAAGGCTTCTTACATGTTGATCAGCGTTAATACTGCAGTTCAAGTTCTCCTAAAAACTTCTCCTCATATCACGAGTGCAGGATATAACGAGTGCCCTGGGCGGTGTGCCAGCCAACCGTTTGATTTTCTCAGCCCAGGTCTCTTGAGGCTTGTAAACCCTTGGCTACCATATCTTTGGTTGCTTCCTCCTCTGAGTTGTAAATTCGGGTCCTGTCCTAGAAAAAAGAAAAAAAAAAAAACTCTCAGTTTAGCTGGGGATGCCTGAGGATGGAGAACGCTGCCAGTGTTGCTGTTTGAAGTGGCTGCCGATGCTGCTGCTTTTGATGCACTCTGCTTTAGAAGAGCTCAGTTCATTGTTTAATTCTGCCTCGAACTTAGGATTTATCTCACCTGTAACAAGATTTTGAATATTATTTGAAAAATGACTAGCGAGGAACAAGTCCACAACATGGGAATGATTACACAGAGCACATCACCTACACATGCACTATTGGTTTCAATGGTGATTAATATCATTAGTCAGTAAAGGAGCTGTGCAGGTTGTGCAGTCTATACCTGAAGAATTTCATACTAAAACACCTGAGTGTTCCTCTTCTCCTCCTGTTTGACTCAGAAGGTGTCTGTGGAAGCCACTCAGGTCCTTCTGCTCCTTGACGTCCTTCTTTCATGTATTGTTCATCAAAAGTGATTTTTTCCACTCAGTCATCGTACATACCACTTAATCCTGCATTCAGGGTAACGAGGGGCCTGGATCCTATCCCAGGAGACTTAGGGCACGAGATGGGGTACACCCTGGACAGGTGCCAATCAATCATAGGGCACACACACACTCTACACACTCATTCACACAGTACAGGCAATTTGGGAACGCCAGTTACAGTATCCTAATCTGCATGTCTTTTTCGACCATGGGAGAAAACTGGTGTACCCAGTGGAAACCCATCAAGCACCATTTAATGAAATTTAGAGTTGTATTTGTAACATCGATACAGCAACCAAGCCGACTACTATACCAAATGGATTTCCTGAAAATAAACAATAAATACCACAATTGAACAAAGATGTGTAATTGTTGATTTGGTGAAATTTTCTATATAGTAAAAGTCAATAAAATTTGTACAAGAAAGTTGATTTCTTATATGTTACATACACTCTGCTAACCGTGAGGTTAGGTGAAGGCCTACTAAAAATACAGTGGAACCTCGGATTGCGAGTAACGTGGTTTACGAGTGTTCCGCAAACCGAGCAAAGATTTTGAATAAATTTTTAATCGGAAACCGAGCAAGTATTAGTTTACGAGCGCCGAGTATCATATATCACGCATGCAACTCTTATTTTGACACCAAGCGTCACTCTTGCGCTGCGGAATTCTTTCAGCATCTCTTATGTGTGTGCGTAATTTGACACCGATACACACACACACACACACACACACACACGCGCAAACACCCTGACACACGCACAGGCGCTCTCTCGTCTTTTCACCCCCTCCCCGGCTTCACAAACACACAGAAACTCTGCTCTGTTGCGATGTTTTTCAAAGGTAAGGTGCTGGTTCATTTGTTTTGTTTCTGTTTTTTTACTTTACCGAAGTGATTCCCTTAGAATGCTCCCGCCAGTGTCAGAGAGATTTCTTTTTTTCCTGTTAAAACGGTGTTTCCGTTGTGTGTGTGTGCGTGTGTGTGTGTTTGTTGTGAAGGAGTGTTACTGTGTAAAACGAGGTGAGGGAAGGGGCTAATTCAACACACACACACACACACACACACACACACACACACACACACACACACGGCGCCTGTGTGCACCAACGGAAACACTTATCTGTCGGGATTTATTTGTACTTTTTTTTAAAGTTAAAGTGCAGATTAATTTGTTTTATTTTCATTTTATAGATGTATATTTTTATGTGTTTAATTTTTGGGGCTGTGGAACGAATAATTTGAGTTTTCATTATTTCTTATGGGAAAATTACGATTTGGTTTACGAGTGTTTTGGAACACGAGCCCACTCTTACAGTATGTTTGAAGACAATTTTGTTTTAATTCATGGGGTAGGAATGTTGAACACAATCAGTTTGTTTATGAAAACACCTTTTATAACCCAGAACATTATATTTATAAGGTCACATATAAAACAAAAAAAATGTAGCCTTTAACTGATAAATAAAAAAACACAGAAATACAGTAAGAGAAAAACACATGTATGTCTGATAAAACTATTTCCTGATGGATAAAGAATGTACTGTACTGTATCCATCACCGTTTACTTTTGTTAATCAATTCTAAGTCTTCAAGTAGAACCTAACCGTGATATTAAACTTATTAACCAAATTCAAACATATGACCTCATCTTTTTTTTAAACGTCGCCCCAAAGACAAAGTCAACAACTAATCCACATTCCAGTCCTTTCCCTCAGTACATTTGAATCTTTCCCTCAGGCTGGTGCAGGTGCATGTCAACATCAGCCACGTTTACAGTCACATTAACACCAAAAGCCTGTTGTACATGATGACGTGATAAAAATGATATACTGTACAATATGTAATTCTCTTACCATTCCGCTCTGAATCGGAAGTGAGGCGAATCACCAGCATGCTGCCAGCTTCCCCGATGCTATAAAGTAATCAGGACTTAATCAGCACTCAGTAAATGAATTTCCATTTATCGCCCATGAGCGTGGGCCTAATTAATGTTCACTTCAGTGCAGTGTTTTTAATCCTGTTTAAGGTCTGCAGGGTGATGAGTCAATGTCGGGCACAACAAGTGTGTGTGAGTGTGTGTGTGTGTGTGTGTGTGTGTTGCAAACACCCTGAAACAGAAAGATGAGATTTTTTTGAGCCATGAGCTGGTTTTACGCCTTCATTCACAAGAAATCTCTTTCACATTTTTCACCCAATTTGTACATTATACTGTACATATATTACTTTCTGTCTACTCTGTATTACTTTCTCACTCTATAGTATATGAGCTGTTTGGGCTTGTAAGTTATTTGTAAAAATTGTATATAGCATGTATATATTATTTTAAATAAGATTGTAAATATTATTTGCTACTCATTTGGATTACATATTGTAATCCCATGTTTTTCCCTGTTTGGATTCATTTTTGTTAAATAAATAATGGTAAGGTTAAAAAGTTATATGTTGTTTGCCTGAGGTTGTATTGCCAAATATTAATTCCGACTACAATTAGATGATTTTTCATGATGTTTACACAAACAAACAAACAAACAAACAAACAAACAAACAAACAAACAAACAAACAAACAAACAAACAAAACAACAGCTTAGAATTAAAGAGGGGGCACTAACTTTTCAGTTAGCCCAAAGCCGGAAGCAACAGACAGTCACAAAACACCTCAGTTTTACACTTTAAAAAGCTTCAAAACATCGGCCATTAAGATGGGAACATGTTTTGACCTTTACTTTTTCAGGTGTTTAAGAGGAAGAACATTTTCCTAACCTACTGTATTTACTAGTGCTTGGATACCATAAAGGTAGAAAGTTTTCTCGGTACACCAGAGCCATGATCGGACTCCCTGCTTCACTTCTTAAATGCTGGCCTCCCAGGAACTCCTTTAATGGCCCAAAAATAAAAAAATAGCTTGGATTAAGGTTAGGGCTCTATGGCCAATGTAGCAATAACTCCCAGCCCAGTTCATGTAATGTGAATGATTGTATGTACAGTTCCCACAGACAGACAGACGCGTCTCATCCGCAAGTTGGTGACAAGTTAACTGTTGATTTTCAAATATCAGGCGTTCCCTTTACTGAATGCAATGTGTTTCCCAGCCACCTCGGTCGGGATCGTCATTCACGGTTGTACGGCCTTCTTTCAAATATTTGCACCACCGGCTAAGAGTCTCATCATTGAGTTGTGCTTGAAGTCTTCAGCAAATGTCAATTGACTGACTCGACTTGACTTAAATGCCCCATATATATACTGGTTGTCTTGAACTAGGCCACTGCTAATGTTCTTAAATGTGTGAAGTGCATGTTCTGTAATCCTTAAATGTCTAGAAAGCACAATGATATATTGCCTACACCAACATTCTGTCCCAAAGTCCAGCCAGTCCAAAACAGTCTATTATTGATCTGAGCAAAGCATTAGCATTCCCATTCTTAGAACCTGGACAACAGGAAAATTAAATCAACAAAAGAAGGCCCACACGCCTTTTCATGGATTAAGTCTCTTGGCAGACAGAAATAGAAGATCCATCCGGCCAATGTTTTCACTGTTCCAGCAACAGTTTGATTGCCAGCAGCTTGTGATTTAAACATTATAGTTTCTATCTGTAGCAGATATATTTTTTGTGAAAAAGAAGCAGAAGGGAAAGGTTTTGGTGGATTATTTTAGCATAGTGAAAAGACACTTCCTACTCCCATTACATCCCTTTCTTCATATTCTATGAGTAGAGTACAGTAAGTACCTCACGATGTTGATGTGAAACGAGTTTGTAGGAACAGTTAAAAGGTTAAAGCTAAAAATAAAATGATCAGTGATATTATTATTTAAGGTTGAAGCCCATGTTCAGTACATGCCTGCCTCTCTTTCTGTGCTTATTAATACAAAGAAACAAAATTTTGTACGTTTGAGTATCTTACGCTTCTTTCGTCATCAGCCAAATACAATCCCTGTTTGGTAGTCGAAGAGTGAATCACAGATGAGAAATCAAAAAAAGTAGATCGGAAGATTAAGTTTGGCCTTAAAATGAGTCCAGTGCGTTAAAATTCACTAACACCACTTGAATGAACTAATCCCAGTAAAAAGCAATGATCTTATTTTAAAGTAGATTATTAAATCCGACACTTAACTGTTCATAACTCACTTTTACTCAATATTTTGATTTCACTTATGGTGCAGATTAAACTTCAGGCAGATCTCTATGGAGCCCCTAAAGGGACAAGGGTGGAGGAGAAAAATCAGATGAAGAAAGAAAAAATTGTTGAAGGAAAAAAAATTTATATGGGACACGCACACATAAAAAAAAAAACAAACTAAAGAAGAAGAAGATAAAAAAAAATGGGACATACACTAGGGAAAAAAATCGAGACCAGTTGGTCACCGTTGGTTGCCACCTAAACAGTAACATTGAAGGGTCAAGTTTTGGGAGATATCATGAATCTTTTCTTGTGATATCGCGAAAAAGTTTTTTGATATTGCATAAAATATTGACAAGATATGATAAACAAAAAGACCGATTTTAGAGCATAACACTGTGCACTCAGATTGGATATTTTACATGATCTCACATTGTACTGCTGCGAAAACTTGTGTTTTATCTCAAAGTGAAGCTTTACATTACTGCTTTTTATTAAGATATGAGACAAACTGGTTTTAAACTTCCCTCAAGACAAATAAACACACATTGAACTATCTTAGAAAGTTCAGTTTCATAGTCTACTTTCCTTTTTTATTTATTTATTTATTTATTTTAAGCAAGCCATGCTGTGTTGCATGTTTGTTTCTGTTTCATGAAGATTTTGGCAGCTTGTATGTGCATTGTGGTTGTCTGTCTATACACGGCAAACTATCTGCAAACTATCACGTTAATTGGGTCTGTTGAGAGACACCTATGGCCACGCCCACCGTGGGAAGAACTGTTAAATTTATAAAAATAAAAATAAAAACACTAGATGCTGTGACATAATCTAGCACATATTGTAACTGCTCGTAACTTCACTTCTACTCAACATTTTTTTTTTTATTTAATTTTGATTTGATTTCACAGACATACATACAGACAGAATGTTTTCAATGCAGGTGTCAAAGTCTAATTATTGTCAATATACTGTATACTGTATATTAATGGCCTGTTTGTCTAGTATGCCTAAGAAAACGTGACAAAAGCCTGGAGAACCTGTGCATATGTGACTAAGCCCTATCATAGTCATATACACCCTAGTGGTGAAGATATTTTTCTAAATATTTGCTTTTCTTTACTCTGGCTATAGGTCCATCTCAGATCTAACTGAAGAAGACAATCTAAAGATGTCCGAGTCTGTACTTTCTACATATTGGAGACAACTGGGTGAATGAGCAGGCATTTCTCGTAAATCTTGTGCTTCTCTGCAATAGTGGGCTATGCCATTATATCCAGGGCTTCTCAAGGAATAATTTATATGTAGGGAGCTGATGATAAAAATATGGTCTTGTGTTCTAGAGTTGATTTTCTATTTATTTCAGTCTAAAATGTCTCAATGCACCACAGTCGAGGAGAGCTGTAAAACGAGAGAGTGATCATGGCAGTGAATTGTCATCTCAACATGAGCGCTGGTGGCAGGAGTAGGGAGAGGGAAGTTGTTGTTGTTTAGCCATCAGAGCAGGTGGAGTAGCTACGGTGCACTGCTGGAGAAGACTATAGTGGATCAGAGGAAAAGCACTTTTTGCTGATGATCTCACAGCAGTTTACCTTCCTCTGTGACTCATTCATAGTTTCAGTGTTGTAGTAGATTGTTGCAACCGTCCAAGCAGTAATGCGTTTTGAAACAAAAGCAGTTGGGTACAATCATAAGAGGTTGATTAAACAGATCCAAATAGAAAATAGAACTGTATGGATGAAGATACGATATGTGACAGTATGAGACATATACAGTATGTATAGAAATGGGTGGTAAATTGATGATTAAAAACATTGAATAGTAACCATAAGGTCATGGGTTTAAACCCCAGCACTGCCATGAGCAAAGCCTTCTTTGAGTTTTATACAATAAGATAAATGTCTAAATTACTCAGAAATAGCATCTGGAGAACATTTATCACTTTTTTTCTAAAAGCTGAAGGACTTTTGTATGAGAATGAGCAGCTGAAAATGAGCATAGTGGCCTGCTTCATGAAGACTAGACAAGCTTTCAAATCAAAGTCTGACTAGTTTTCAAGCCAAGGGAAATCAAATAAGAAAAGTACAATCTGTCTGAAGGAGCAGAACCCTGAACGTCTGTGGACACGTTAAAAAACTGTCTGTTAGGTTGAGAGAGGAAATGTAAATGCAAAGTTTACATAATACAGTGTGTCTAATTAAAAAGTCCTTTTATTTTAAAAACTACTCAAAGATTTTCCCACCTAATCTTATTTTTCTACTGGCCAGAGCTTAAATAAGGTAATGAAATTCCCCCCCCCCCCTCCTTTTGTGACCTCATATAACAAGAGAGCCTCCCCTGGCTCAATGCCCAGCTCCACCCAGTTCTGTTGTTCTTTTGGGGCCATTTTTAAGAGTTACAATTAATAAGGCTAGGTTAGTGGGTAATGGCTAGCTGCTAACAGCTAACCTGGCCTCTTAAGTTAACTTTGTTATATCACACTAAATATTGAGGATATCATCTTAAAATAGAGCTCTTATATAAACTGCATATATAAAAACCAAGGAGGCAGTCAGGTTTTGGCGAGAGCTTCTACTCGGAGGATTTCCCTGTTTCCGGAAAAGTAGAGCAGAGAGAGCAAATTAGAGGAGCATGCTTCCAGAACATAGTACTCAGTGGACAGGCATTTGAGGCTCCTTTTATGGGGAGCTGATGGTGAGCAATTATGTGCTGCCAGCCGTGGAGGTTTAAGGCGCCCCAGCCCTCTCTCGCGTGCAGTAGAGCTGGCCGTGGTGCTGAATGAGTGTCGTGTTTTGGTCGAGTGAGGAGCTGTCACATGTTAAGAGGGGCTGGCTGTAGGTCTGTCGTCACAATATGCAATGAATGGAAAAGCCAGAAAGCAGACTTATGCGTTCTAATTGGTCAGGAATGCGCATTTCCACAAATGGGTGCTTGGGGGCAGTTAATTTAAGCTACAGACACTCAAATAGTGTGCTTGGAAATAGAACGAGACACAGAAAGAGAACAGGAAAAGTACACCAAACAAAAAGTCTGTTTTGTCTAAAACAGAGGGTAATATATGACACTTTAATTAATAAACGTGTTTGTCTAATGAATTCAAAAAGACTTCTACACATAAAAAAAGTGTTTCTTAGTCACTGCCATGAGACCATGGTTGTAATTGAGTCTATACTGTAGATGGTTAAATTGAAAAATGCTGTTGATTTCTTTAAGGTTAATAGTTAGACATCTGTAGCAGAGAATATAAAAAGCCCCAGAAGAGACATCGTGTTAGCTTGCACTTTAATTAAAATCTATCGCAGGTCTAGCCAGAATGACTCTCAACAAGTCCTTCTTCGCCTCCATCCACTCTCGCTGTTGCTGTATAAACCACTACTTTTCATTTTAAGAAACACACAACTATAAGACATATGAGTATTCTGTGACCTGCATGTCTGGCAATGCACAAAGTGTACCTCGGCATATGAACAGATAAAGGTTCATTCAGGCCCATAAGTAAACCAACAGGGTTCCGCTTTCTAGGAAGAAGCCTAGGCTTGGTACTGTAGTGTCAACAAAAGCAGGTGTCAGGTGTCTGTGTTTCGATCTTCCACAGAGGTTGTACAGACTAATTACACCGGCTGCTTATCGCTGCAGATCTGTGTGCTGAGATAAAGGCAGCATGAGGTGAACCTGGAGACCTGTAACCTAGTGCATGGGCACACACTAACCTGGTGAGGGAGTATAGTGTATCCCAAAGATCCACAGACTCCTTTGAGATATGAAGAAGAAGGCCTGCTTTAAAAAATACAGTATTAAGTAACAGTGCATAATACACATCGCATTGTTATTATGTAACAATGAAAAATACACTTCAATGATGAAAATCTTTGTTCGTTATCTGAAAGTCTAACATACCCTTTTTTAGGATTACAGACTTCTGCAATAAAAAAATGGAACCAAGATACATTATGTCAGATGTTTGTTTTTTTTCACCTTTAATGCGATTAACAATTATTACAATTCACATGAAAAAAAATACTTTTTTGGGAGGAATGAAAGCACTTACCATGACCTGGTTTGCACAAAGTACCATAATGATCATATAGTGAATGCACTTCTGTGAACATCCTAAAGATGGCAGCATATAACACTATATAAATGAACACTTCAAGAGGAAACTGATAGGGCTGTGATCCAACAACATACCAAGACACTCTGTTTTCTCTGATCATACATTTTTTATTAGAAAATAATAAGAGCTGTCTCTCATCAATGTAAACCAAAGCAGTTCACCAGCACTCACTGCAGCCGAATAATAAGAGTAGCTTAGAGAAATTAATTGGGGACACTACATCAAGACGACCCCAGGTTTACTTTTGATTAAAATATTTAACAGCCTGACATGGCCAAAGGTTTATGGAATATCTTTAACCCTGATTCACTTACGGACAATTTATTGGTATCTTGGCACCTCATTTTGTTGCCCTGTCAGTTTTACTCTGTTAAATATATCTCAGACAACAACGTGGAGGCCTCAGAAGCAAACTGTATGCTCTAGTTCCTGTTCACTCAAAAGAGCTGCGTTTATACATAGAGTTCAAAATGTGTTGTGCTCTCACACAGTACGTCTGCTCATGCTCTATTTCAGAGATGCCTTTTGTTCGGAGTGTGTGCTGCACTAATTACAGTGATCATTCAGAGCCAAGTTGTGCTCATGCTCATCACCTCCCACACACACACACACACACACACACAGTTAAAAAAAAAACAAAAAAAAAAAACAATTCACACACTGCCATAAGGGCAGCCTGTGTGGTGGTATTATTCCTTAGTCGCTTCGACTTGATCTAATGATCGAGAGATGCTAAACATCCAAACACTGCCATAATTTGCACAAGTTTTAAAAGTCATCTTAAATGCCTGATCTAATCATGCTTCATCTTTGTCTTCAATGGCTTGGATGACACCCAGATATGGACTTTTTAAATTAGGTTTGAAGTGTAGTTCCAAAACATGCAGTTCCTCCAATGTCCACTGGGGGCTGGCTGAAAAAGTGAGTCGATCCACATGTTAAAATGACTGTTATAGTCTCCATAGATAGATTTCCCATTCATGAAAACTGGACAGGGGGTTATTTTTTTAAATGTTCGTAAGTTAAAATTATATTACGCCATAATTATACATATTTATACATAATAAGACTGTGGCTGATTTGAGTGACAGGTGCAATGCAATGCAGTGTCCAACTGCTAGCTGTCTGCTATGCATCACTTTAGCTAACCAGGTTTTGTTTTACTTTTACTTACCACAAGAAATGTAGGCGTTAACATGGAATGACGGTAGGGTATGGAGGACGGAGTTCAATCAAATACAAAGTTATGTTAGAATATAAATTAGCATTTGAGTTAGATTAAAACTAAGATACTGTAAGTATGTATGCATGTTCTAACCTACACCCAGGCGCGGTTCGCTTCGCCACCATGTCCGTTTAAGGAGTAACCAGGATTTGGGCCGGTTAATCAATATATATATTGTTTCTATGCTAAAAACTCTTAAACTTAGAAGGACTTGTATCGTGGTGCAATGGTGCTACATACTGTATGTAACTAAGTAATAAGTAATACATTGAAAAACTTTTTATCTTTAACAAATATAAATATATCATCACTAATGTGACCAGGCGTATTGTAAGAGATGTATATTTAACAGCGAACATGGAAGGAGTTTCCAATGTCAGGGCTTTGTAACAAACAGAAAGTTGTCTCAACAGGCTAGTAATTGAACAACTCTACAGTACGTGACAACAGGATGTAACTTGTCGCGCACCATTCCTCGCCATTTAGGGATGTATAAAGCTGTAGTTTATTAATCTTATTTAATTTCACGCAATAGAAAAAGCGATAAAGAGAGGCTGGTAAATGAATGACTGCTTAAGCAGCTAAGCACTAACTTGTCTCATTAATGTTCTATTAACTAAAAAACAGATATAAAAATACAATTCATCAGCACCTGTTCCTGGGTTGTATGAGCTCATTAGTTTATGATCGAGTCCTTCATCAAGAAACGCTAAAATCCAGCAGTCTGACTGTGGATGGATACCCCGAGTGATCATGGGTAAACAGATGCCTTAAAAAGCGCAGCTGTTTGCCTATCAGAATGAATGGACTGCAGTACAGCTGGCCTGTTTTAGCTAACAGGAAGCTCGAGATGCGCCACTGCAGCACTCCAAAGTTGAAGGCGAAGCAGTGTAATGGCTGGGGTTGGCATGGCAACCGTTTTGGGAGAACTGGAAAGGAGGAGGGGAAGAAGAAGGGGGAAAAAAGCGCAAAAGGGAGGACGCGCGTTTTGCTTTCGGAACAGGAAAGTTGCTGGGAAATTGTGAGGGCAGCTAAAGCGCAGCTTCTCTTTTGAGCTGTATAGAGAGCAAAAAGAGCTTGAGATCGAGCATCCGCGCTGCTGGAAGCACGACATTCTGCAGCACGCTGTAGGAGTAAAAAATGATAGGTGAAGCCTTTACAATATTGCGCTGTGACTTAATGGTGACAGAAGGAGAGGAGCGGAAAGATGATGATGTTGCAATTGGCTCATATTTGTGTAGGGGTAGAAAAGAAATAGGATGCATGGCACACACAGGCATCCAATGATCTGGCCGCAGAAGGGAACAGAAGAACTAATCTGACGTTAGATCTGTGATTTCGATTTTCTTTAAAATCCTTTGAAGATTTTTGATCGATTTTCTATGATTTTGACTGGGTCGAGCGAACAGGAAGACTACGGTAACTCAAAGAATCACTTTTTATAACCACGGTGAGCAAAAAAGCATTTCCACACGCAGTTGTAACACTCCAGATGACATGGTTTCAGTATGCAATTCAGCACTGGTTAAAATTCGCAACGCTCTTATCAGTATGATATATAAAATGGGAAAAAGAAAGAATTTATGCATTTCTAGTATAATATATTTCTAGCATTTTAGCATTGTAACAATTTCTTCATTTTTGTTTAGTTGAAGCAAAAATTATGATCTATAAAAGATATTCATATATATTTGTTTATATTTAATTATATATATAATTTTATCTGGCTCACAAATAATGGAGAAACTTTCACCGCATCGTTCAATCTTCTTTTCACGG
The DNA here is from genome assembly GCA_011419295.1 of Clarias macrocephalus. Taxonomy (NCBI): domain Eukaryota; kingdom Metazoa; phylum Chordata; class Actinopteri; order Siluriformes; family Clariidae; genus Clarias; species Clarias macrocephalus. The sequence goes on along the minus strand of JAAGKR010000978.1, from coordinate 33,124 downwards.
CAATAAAGTGCAGCAGAGAAGACTTCGAACGAAACATCGAGTACATCTCACATCGTTTTGGGACTCGGGGTGAATATAAATCACAGAGCGGCGTTCTACGACGCTGAATGCTCGGCGAAGACGAGATGGCGGGCATATGGAGGAACATGCTGCTCTGTAAGTGTTTTCATCAGCCCCAGCATGAGGGGGGCAACCATTTGCTGGGTTCAATATCTCCTCGGGCTTCACACGAAGCGTTTCCTCTTGCTTGCAGATAAACTTGATCCAAACGCCCTGCTGCACCATTTATCCAGTCGGGAAAGACGGACTCGCCTAACGACGTTTATAGATTCGGTTATGGCTGGTGCGTCTGAAATGTCTTAACATCAGTTTGCTTTGTAAATGATTCAGAAAGACTACATGTTGTGAAGCACGGCCCATTGTGTCTGCAACAGGGCGGAAAAAAAAAAAAAAAAAAAACAGTCGAAAGGGGCTCACAAAGCACTTCACAATGGTCGAGCGGTTTTATTTCCAGCGCTCCTTTTACAGTAACTATGGAGACCGTGGGTCAGCTGATTGCAGAGAAATGCAGCAATGGACCATGGTAGTTCTAGCCTCTGCTTTGTTTTATCCCTTTTTCTGTGCACTCTAGTAAAGGTTTTGTAGATTCTGTGTGATCATATACTCCATCTTCGCTACCCTGAAAATGTTGTCTATGCTTTACAACTCTATAACGTTCAGGATATTTCTCTTAGCAGTGCTTTCGTCCCCTTTGATCCTGTAAAGAGACATACACAACATAATTCATTGTCCTCGCTTCGCCTCTGTGTGGCTCGACAGAAGCAGTTCGAGAAGTTTTTAATGAAAGCGCTGGGTGTATAATGAAAGGATGCAGCTTAATTACTTTACCGCTATATCCCGTGCACAGCACCTCTCTGTGGATTATTGCTCCCAATTACGACACACGGTTACGACTTGACTCTGGACGATGTCAGGGAAAGCTCTTGTGAAAAGTACAAGCTGCTGCCACATGGTGAGTCTGACACTGGGGTAAAAGGACATGTAGCCTTTCCGAGGAAGCTCTGAAACTCTATTTAGGTGCGATGTTTTTGTCACAAAGTTGCTTGCTTTTAGATATGACAGCTTTGGAGCCAGGATTCTATTTCCGGTTTTAGGGATTTTCCTCCACTCTTCCATGCAGAAGGATTTAAGTTCTGATATCCAGTATCCATTTTTTTTTTTTTTCACATTTTGCTTCCAAAGTAGCAGACTTTCTTGGATTTGTAATGTAGTCTTGAGGAGTAGTTTCTCCGTGCTTCCCTAAGGACTTTTTTGGATCCTCATCATTTTAATCAAAAAAGAAATCTCAAACTTAAGGCAGGAGCCATCAAGAAACAGGTGCAGATGATGACAGATGATCAGGCCGGTAATTAGTATACTCATATACACTATATTGCCAAAAGTATTCGCTCGTCTGCCTTCACATGCATATGAACTTGAGTAATTACATCTTAATCCATAGAGTTTAATCTGATGTTGGCTCGCAGTCTCCATTCTAATTCATCCCAAAGGTGCTCTATCAGGCGGAAGTCAGGACTCTGTGAAGGCCAGTCAAGTTCTTCCACGAAAAAACTCACTCATTCTGACCTCAACCCTCAAGCACACGTTTGGGACGAATTAGAGCGGAGACTGCGAGTCAGGCCTCACAAATGCGCTTCTGGAAGAACGGTCAAAAATTCCCAAAAACACACTCCTAAACCTTGTGGAAAGCCTTCCCAGAAGATTCGAAGCTGCTATAGCTGCAAAGGGGGCGGGGCCAAAATCATATTAAACTCTATGGATTCACATGCATATGTTACTGAAGTTCATATGCATGCGAAGGCGGGCGAGCGAATACTTCAAGAGGTTGTAACAGATGAGAGGGGAAATGAGGTTGCTGCCGAATAAACCTTTTTTTTAAATTGCATCTTTAGGCACTTTGCAGCGTGTCACAGTAAACATTTGTTCCTGTTTCTTTAATTTAATCAAGACAATTTAATATGAAGAAATGAGGAAGGATCCAGATTTCCGCACAGTACTGTATTTCTGGGCCATCTTGCATGCACAGCATGTTTAAGATCTATATACACAGTGTCATTCCCAAAGCTTCAGAATGTCCTTCATTGTCCTGTTATAGAAGTCAGCCTCTTAAAAGCATTTTTTTTTTTTGCAAAATTTGCTGATACTCATTAGAATCCATTCTTCTATCTGTCTCTACAGTATCTCCCGTGCCACAAGCTGTTACAGAAACCCAAAGTACAATAGAGCCACCCCATGCTGAACAGTCGGCAAGATGTTTTCATCAAATGCTGCTCCTGTTTTCTCTTAACATACTTAGATGATTTTGGTCAAAAAAAAAAAAGAAAAAAAAAGATACTAAATCATATACAGTGCTTGTTTCTAAAATGTTCCTGGCGTATCTGCTTACAGTACAGTATGTCCTACCTTTGTACTGTAAGCATCAATTCACTTCATTTTCAGTTCCTCATTCTGCTACTTAGAGGAGCTTTATCAGAAATACAGTAAAATCTTTTTTTAAATAAGTAGATTAATCGTTGTATAGCAATCTCACTGCATAAAATAACAAATTATACTTATTATCTAGATTACTATTACTTAAAAAAAAATTTAATTAAAAGAGTGAATTTCACGTTTGTATACTATGCTATTGGCCACCAGTGTACATACTGTATATTATTGTTTTTTTGAAGTGGAGGAGCTACACAAACTGTGTCAATATGAAACCCTGTGGATTAAGAACTGAAGGTTACTCATAAGATATTCGCTCACCTGCCTTAACATTCAGTTCTTAATCCATAGGGGTTAATATTTAAACAGTTTGTATCAGCATTAAGGAGATTTGAAATGACTGGACCTGGGTAAAGAACCCTTCAACACATTCTCAAAACCTGGAAGGTTAGTGCGGAACCGTAAACTTTGTGGTCGGAGAATGTGGTCGGGAAATAAATCATGATTGGGGTTTACTTAAACACTTGACGAATTTGCATTGTAAAAATAAAAAAACAGAGCTAAGTTGAATAGTGAAAGTTAGAGCATTGAATAAACAGCAGTGACGTCTTTAGAAAACCACTTGCTAGTGTGACAAATCAGCTTCAACTCACTAGGGAACATAAAGATTGGCCTTTGTAGCAATAGAAAAAGATCATGTGGTTCTGATGGGTCCAGATTGACCCTATTCCAGAGTGATGTCAGGGTAGGAAGGGAAGCGGACGAAGCGACGCATCATGTACTGTATAGCTGTTCAATCCTCTGGAGGCGGTGTTATGTTCTGGCGTTGCTTTAGTTGATCAGGTCGAGGCTCAGCAATGTTATGTGGCAATAAAATAAAGTCAGCTGACGACCTGAATGTACCAAATAACCAGGGTATAAAATCTATAGAGTCTTTCTTCCCTGATGGCAGAGGCATATGTGAATTTGAAAGAGTGGTTCTGGAAACATGAGGAATCTGAACTGGCCACCACATTGTAATATTGTAGTATGTAATACATGGCATATGTTGTCTTGGCCATCATGGTATTTCTGCCATATTTTCACATACTATAATAAAAAATAAAAAAAAAACGTCAACGTCAAGGTGCTAATGACCCTCTGTTTCACATTCACAACATCATCTCAATTATTTTCCTGGAAAATGGGACACATCCTGGTGAGTTGTATTTCTTTCCAGACGATGAAGACCAATGAAAAGCATGGCAGGTATGTGTGTTTTTTTCTTTCTCTCTTTTTTTCAGAAACTAGTCTGAAACATTTCTTCTGAGTGTAATGGAATGAGAGGTCTGTGTATAGTTTGACTGATGAAATATCATCTTCACAATCAAATTCCACACCTTGGTGAATTCCGCACCAGTGCAATGGGTTTAAAAAAAAAAAAAAAGAAAGAAAGAAAAAAAAAAGAAAGAAAAAAAAGGAAAAAAAAGATGCATTCGCTCGTTAGCTTGAGGCAGAGCAATATTGTAGGTGTGTCAAAGCAGCAATCTTTCCAAGTATATTCATTTACTGTGTAGCAAATGCACATCCACAGGCATGGCTTTAGTCCCAGCAGACAGCTCTGCGTTATTGAACACTGAAACACATGAAAGCCACGGGCACTTTCTGGTGATTGACTTTGGGGGGGGTGGGAAAAAAAAAAAAAAAAAAAAACCAGGCTACTTTTGCTGAGCGGCTTGTCTGGAAAGGCCAGGTCTTCGGGGGAAATGAAAGAGAGAGAACAAATGTGGCATTTGTTGAGATCGATAGCGCATTGCGAGAGGCATCAGAAAGAACTCCGCCGCGCAAAGGTCCCGTAAATAGTTATTTTATATGAATGCATCTCGGCGGTGGGGATGAATTCATCTGTTCTGCTGTTCGACTGAGCTGCTGGAGAGAAGGAGGTAAAACAGAACACCACAATAGGGAGTAAATGAGCCCGAGTGAAGCGCATAACCCTGAGCACCCAAGCACAATCCAATCTGAAACGAGGATTTGAAGAAGCAATTGTGAAAGAATTACCACTTTCTATTCGGTTCACCTCGCTTGTGAAAATATGTGAGCGAGACATTGAGAAAGAGAAGGAGAAAGAAAAAGAGAGAGAGAGAGAGAGAGAGAGAGAGAGAGAGAGAGAAACATATTGTTGGGGGTTGGAAGAAAGTGGAACATGTGACTGACAAACCCAGATTGTGCTTAGAAAAGTTTATTTCTGAGCAACACTTGTCAACATGTTTTCAGAATTCAGACTCAACTGCGTGAAAGCTATTTCGTAACATTGACATGTGTAAAAAGTTACAAGACAGCCCTGAAAGGATTTTAAAAAAAGAAGACTACAGCATAAAAAAATAAAAAGAAAAAGAAAAAAAAAACGAAACAAAACAAAACAAAAAAACACAAATAAACAATGTACAAGGAAAAAAAAAATTGCACCGTAAATACAGGAGCGAAAATAAATTAAAGTAATCTATCAAACCACCACAAATGTACGACATCATATTATTTTTTCTTGTTAGTGGGATTGTGTATATTTATATATGGATTTACTTCTTCTTCATCTTTTTTCCTGTTCTTTTATTTTTTTACAAAAATGAATGGCAGTATAAAAAAAGAAAAAAAGAAAAAAAAAAAGAAAAGAAAAAACAACCCGATCTATTCTACAGGTATTGTATGCACTCCCCCTCCACGGTGTCGTGGCTACAGTGCGCCGTCGAGTTTACTGAGGAAACACAGAGAAGGTTGCTGATGCGCAAGCCCCGACACTTATGCTTAGCTGAAAAGGTGATGCTGCTGACGTTGCTTCTGTGCAAAAGGTACGCTTGTGCTTTGCAATGCCATTCTGCTCGTGACGTAGCAATAGTGGCACGGTTCTCAGACTTAATCAGCCAACGACGCGGAAACACAACGTCCGTCAGGATCAAAATGATCTTAGAACTCTTTTAGAACCTGGGCTCAGAATGATTGCTAAAAATCCATAGCTCTTAGGTAAAATCTGACATCGTCATGCATTTGGTTTGTCTTTTGTGTCCAGTTTTGTTTGTATCGTTTCGAGAACGAAAACCGTAAGAAGTCTACTGGAGCTACTTTGTTTTTTTCCCTCGACTTCTCCACATCAATCATGATTACTGGTGTTGCTAAAGGCAGGATTTCCTAATGTGGTTTTCAAGCTATTGCATCAACAGTGTACAACTTATCCCATTTCCTTTATCGTTTTCAGCATAAGCTCCGCGTGCGCCGTCATCCCAACAGCTTACAGAAAGACACGCACGTAAAAAAAAAAAACCTCTGCTCACGCATGAAGGAATGGCAAAGACACGTGGAAGACGATGCTGGATGAAAACATTCTGACTCGAACGCTCTGTTTGTGTATATTGTTTTTTGTTCTTTTTATTTCTCTCTCTGCTTCGTCTTTTGTCTTAACTCGGCAGCTCTGGCTCTCCCACGCTTTCGCACGCGCTCTCTAGATTGCTCTTTCTCTGAGATCTAATCACAGCTCAGAGACTGTGAGCAGGTGATTCATCATGCACGCTAGGGCAGAAGGAGACAGAGCGCAGGATATGACAAGTGTGAGCGATCAGCTCGTGTTTTCTTCAGGAGGTGTCTTATTGGGGTGCTTCGGAGGAGGTTTGGCCGGTGACTTGTAATGAGTGGAATGAGACAAGCAAATGCATCATACTTCACCAGTGTTGGAAAGACAGCATGGGGGAGGAACTATACACGAGCAGGTAAACAAGGGACAAAATAACAGGTTTTCGTCGTCATCAAGACACTGACGAATCTTAAACAAGACCAAACAAAATACATAGTCGTGTTCATAGTGCAAGTGTCACTATTTTTTTCGAGCCTCGTCTTTATATTCTCAAAAAAAACTAAAACAAAAACAAACAAAAAAAGCGATGCTCCGTACAAAAAATCCCATTCAGGTTCCTTATTGCACCAGATAAGCAAAAAAACTCATCAAATGTCTATTAGAAAAAGGATTTCCGCCCCTTCTGTTGTCTCATCGTGAGTCCAGAGTGTCTAAAGAGTAAGTCCTTTTGGCTGAAGTTCACATCTTCCTCATTTTCTGCTCTGTCCCTCGGTGTGGCAGGACCATCTACATGCCGCTGGTGTTGATGCCCATGCCCGCTGCTTGCCCCATGCAGGGCAGAGTCTGTGCCGCTTTGGGAAAATCATGAGCCACGACGCGTCCATTTTCCCCACCGCTTCCCATGCGGCTCAGACTGGAGCCCAACATTGCCGCGTCGATGATTTGCTACAAGAGACAGACGACAAACACGGTTCTTAGCTACACCAAATCCGGATTTATCTTTCGATTAAACTGAATGCATCATGTCTATCGGCAAAAACAAGCTCTAAACCAGTGTCAGCTGGCACTCGAAGCTGTATATCCACAAGCTCTGGTGGAAATTTATGCCTCGCTTGAGTTGTATGCGCCTGTCAATATGGCAGCCTTGCACAATAATTCAGCAGTTGGGAGGAAAAAAATAATTAGAACAATAAAAGAAATCATGCTAGCTGGGAAACCTCTCACTCCTGCATTAGTTTCACATAATGAAACCCTGTAGGCTTCAAACGGGAGCTAATGATGTGGCTGTCAGGCTTTAAATTCAAATCCAGCACACTTCACTGCATCAGCGAGGATAATGCTTCCCCAGCTGATGCAGTCCAATTGGCCTTCTCCAGGAGCAGTCATTTCTGCTAAATTTATACCAAAGTGCTGCGGATGTCTTAATTCTGATTGATCAAAAATGTGTCGATTATTTTTCTGACAATAATTCCAGATGTGGGCCAAATTGCAGGTTTGCAGTATATTAATGCACCAGCTCTACAACCTTGTATGTTTAACGCGCCACATTAACAAATTGCACATAGTGTAAATATGATGAAGTTTTCTGTGATAAGTGAATATATATTATTATTATTATTATTTAAGACTTTAGTATTTTAGAAGCCTCCAGTGTCATTGCTTTGTAAATTTAGGGGTAAAGTTTGTAAAATGTATTTCCCGCCATGTAAAAAAAAAAAAAAGAAAGAAGCTCTTTTGAGGTTTTGCAGTAACATGAGTACATGCAAAAAATAACTTAATAAAAATGCAAAACATCACATGTTAGCAAATGTTCAAATTTGCAATAAACCAAATATACGATTATTGCTGTAAGTCTATTTCTCGGCAAATGTAACAGAATGTCTTGTTCTATTAGCAGATAATTTTGCTGCGTTTTGAAAGAAGGCCAACTATTTGGGTAAACTTGTTTCAAAGGTGTTCTGCAATATTAAATGTGTAATGACATTTTAATTACATGGGGTGTTCAAGTCAAAGTTGATTGTGCGGAATAACAGAACACAGCTATGAGAGTTAAACTCCCTCTGTATTTCTCTATAAAATCCTTTCTACACTAATGCACTTATCGCAGTATTTCACTAGGCTTGGATACAATCGAGGTCGAAAGTTTCTCAGTACGCTGGAACCTTGATCGGAGACCAGTACGACAGGGGATGCAGCAATGACTCTCAGACGAGTTCCTGTTGTGTGTAAGTGGTGTTCGTGAATGTTTGATTTCCCACGGACTCTTCCGCGAATCACCTGTGGATTTTCAAGGATCAGGCGTTCCACTCTCAGAATGTTCAGAGGAACGATACAGCCATACAGCCTTTGTTAAATGGTTTGCACTATTCAAACCTTTTACTGTGGCTAGGAGTCTCATCACCATACTGCACTTGAAATCTTCTTTTAAATGTCAATTGCCTTTACTCGGGAAAGTCCCAGTTTGACTTGAACACCACTTCCTTGTGCTGCTGTAAAGCTATATTTACTGTAATGTAAGAGGAACGAAAGATGTGTTTATACTGTAAAATAATCATCTTCATATAGTCAAGCTTTGATCATTTTCCTATACTGGTAAATCCTGGCATTATAAAATATCCCTATGTGGCAGTTACGTGAATGTAAGATTCAAGTAAAGAGACACATTTTAGTTAGGGATACAGCAAGGTGATCACATTCATAGAATTAAAAAAAATATCATTAAGATGGGTTACTGAGCCTACCACTGATTGTTGTTCCTGAAATTAGGAAATAAGAAACCCGTTTTAACAAATGGACACGACTACTTCCACAGAAAATGGCATTTTTATGGCCGCAAACAAAATTATGATTCACCACATGGTTCCACTGATAATTGAATCTAAATTTGTCACTGCGGCTTTTTTTTGATGACGGCTGAAAGGCATTCAAAGGAAATGTGGTCCAAGATTAGGGGGACGAAAGAAAGAAAAAAAAAACAGAAAAAGCAATAGGCTTTCTATATCACACTCGCCCACTGTTACCTCTTTCCTACTAACACCTTGTCACGAGAAGGAGGGTGGTCACGCTCTTATAATCATCGTGTGTATTTCACACTCATGAACTTCATCCAAGATATGGATGTTTATTCTGCCTTACTCTTAATGTCCTTACAAGAATATCCAACAGCTAAAAAAAACTAAAATAAATAAATAAAATCAGAGTTTATATTCTGTGTCTAAAACGATACAACTTTTTCAGACAAGATTTAGAAAAAAGTCAAAAGTTGCATTCAGGTAAAAAAAAAAGTTACTTAAAAAAACAAACATTTATAATGTTTTGATCAGGGCAATTTCCCACTCTGTAGCTTCACTGTTCTTCATCACATCTATCAGGTAGCCTAATGCTTAACAGCTAATGAGTGAAAGTTAATAATAAATATTTGCACTTAAAATAGCCTTATATTTACTAGAATATGTTGTGTATAATTAAATACAAATAATGTTAAATAATACTTAAAGCAAAAAAATAAAAATGGACATTGTTATATATATATTTCTTTCTTTTACAAAATGCAACTGTTAGCATAATGCTAGCAACCTAAGCTAGTGCTTTACAAAATGTCATAGCTAGCTTCATGTTGAGCAAGTTTGCTAACAACATTAGCTAACAGTTTACAAAGTGCCACAATTAGCCTAATGTTAGCATTTGGTAACAACAATTCCTTCTGTTTTGGACAGTGCTATTAGCTTGTAAGCAATATGGCTAAGAAGAAGCTATAAAGGTGGCTTGTCTTACTTTCTCCATTTCTATTGCAGTCATGTTCCAGAGATTATGTAATCTAAAAAAACTGTAAAAACTCACATCACAAAGATAATTCTTGCCTGACATTAACAAGGTAAATATTAGTACTGAAATGTGATGTATTTACAAATATGAAAAAGTTATAAAAAATTCCTGTCACCGTGTTATATTTACACATCTAACTATTTGCGCATCTCCCAATTAAATGGGGTTTTTCTACATATTAGTTGTATCACTAATAATCAATATGATACACTATGTGTAGAGGCCTGGGAATTACCTTTTTTTTCCTACTGGTGAGGCTGGTGATAATCCGTTGAATAGGTAAATATTAGCCATGTTAGCACTTGATCTGATTGTTTGCCCCTGGTCAGAATAAATATATTCTTTCTGTTCATGTTTGACCCCTGCTGGGGTAACATTAGGTGATGTGAAGAGCTGACAGGAGGGAAACTTTGGTTTCACCCCGAATCCGTAAACTATGTTAATTAACAGACGGATTCGGGAGACCCAGTGTGTGTTCATGAGTCTAAGGATTCGGTGGATTTTGAGGATTCGTTGAGCGCCCCTAGTGGAGGGACCGTGGCACAAACAGGCAGAATCCATATGACATAAACCGCAGCTGTTTCACTTTTACAAAAGTGTGTGATTAGACGAAAAACCACCTGGATTTTTTTTCACTACCTAAGACTTTAAAAACCAACTATACCAGATAGTCTGTCCATTTTTAACATATAAAATGTTTTTTTAGATACCGCTGATATATTTATTATTTTATTCATTCATTATATTTGTTGTTGTCTAAACTTATTTCTATGTGCATTTGTCATTAAAATAAATATTTGGCATTCATTATTCTTGATTCTCTGTCATTTACAATTTATGGTCAAAAATAAAAAAGACTCAAAATACAGTGGAACCTCGGATTGCGAGTAATGCAGTTTACAAGTTTTCCGCAAGACAAGCAAAGATTTTTAATAAATTTTGACTTGTAAAACCGAGCAAGTCTTGGTTTACGAGTGCCGAGTATCATGTATCACGCATGCACTCTTGTTTTGACACCGAGCATCACGTGATCACAACTGAGCCAATGATTTTTCTCTCTCTTGCACTGCGGAATTGTGGGTAATCGTCTTCCCTGCTGGGTCTTAGTGCTTGTCTCTTAATGGTATAATCAACGTCTCCCTCTCTGTTTCAGCATTCTCCTATGTGTGTTTTTTTTTTTTACTTTACAGCAGTGAATCCGTTAGTGACATGTGAGTGTCATTAGAGAGATTTCTTTTTTCCTGTTAAAACAGTGTTTCCGTTGCGTGTGTGTTTGTTGTGGAGTTGGAGGGAGGGAGGAGGAGTTTTACTTTGTAAGACGAGGCGAGGGAAGAGGCTAATTCCACACACACACACACACACACACACACACACACACACACACACACACACACACACACACACAAATACACGCCGCCTGCACGCACAAACGGAAACACTTATCTGTCGGGATTTATTTTAACTTTTTTTTAAAGGTAAAGTGCAGGTTAATTTGTTTTATTTTTACTTTATATATTGTCTTAATTATTTTTATGTATTTATTTTTTTGGGCTGTGGAACGAATTATTTGAGTTTTCATTATTTCTTATGGGGAAATTCGATTTGGTTTTATGAGTGTTTTGGAATATGAGCCCACTTCCGGAATGAATTATGCTTGTAATCCAAGGGTCCACTGTACTATACATGTCCTGGCTAATTCATCTAAACCAGGGGGATTCATCGGATCAGTCAGACTCGTAGCGCGGAGTGAAACAGACGGATCCGTCCACTCAGTGTGTTCATGAGTCCAAGGATTTGGTGGACACTAGGGATTCGGTGAGCGCCCTCTAGTGGAGGGACCATAGGAAAATGCAGTCAGAATCCCTACTTACTCAAGGGACTCAAAGGATTCAAGGGACCCGGATCCGTTTAGTGAGTGATTCAGAAGGAGTCGAATCCGTTAAAGGATCCGAGTTTCTCCTCTCTTGTGAGAACAACTCTTTTCAACTGGTCTTTACTTTCATCTATTGAGCTTTTGGCTGATAATGAGCCTCTGATTGGCTTACATTTCTAACATAGTAAAGCAACTAACCAATCATAGATGAGACTTAATTCTTGTTACCAGTGGAGTTTATCAGAAAAGATGGGACCCTTACAGTATACTTATGCAGTGGTACCTCAGCATACGAACACCATGTCTGCATTTATCTGCATTTATATTATTTCCTACAGTATGTTAAAATGCAACTTGCAACACGAAATTTTCTGATTACATTCTTTGAGCATGTGAACGCCCATCTTATTAGATCAGCGTCGTAAACGTAAACAGTAAAGTTTGGGTCTAATCAGAATAATTTAGATCAGTGAAGCGTGAAGAAACATGATCCATGGAAATGTCTCTACTGTCAGTTCTGCGAATTCAAAGGGCCCGTGGAGAGACGTGGTTTGAGCTGACCCTGAAAACTTAAATAACCACTTTTTACAACCATGGTTAGGAGAAAAGCATCACTGAATCACATCAGGTTCTAGTCTTGTGAGGCGAGAATAGAAATGTGACACAACAGTTGGCACTGACTCACTAAAACTGGACAGATGAAGGCTGTAATAATTAATAAATTAATACATAAATAAATAAATAATCCCATCTCCTGTTCTCTGATTTTCTTCTTTTCTCGATCTTGTCCAGTTTGGATAATCCTGTTTCCAGTGTGATTGCTTGCACATGAACGTGCAGATGTACAGCTACTCCTATTAAAGCATTCTGCGTAAAATTACATGCAGTAATCGCACTGATATCAAATCATTCACAAAACATTGGAGCCAAAATACAGTGCCTCTGTAGCACTATATTATTCTTTACGCACCTTCATTCTCCGTGACTGGATTCTGGACTTGTAACAGAACTCGACCAAGGCCACCAGCATGGCCAGCCCCAGGCCTCCAATCAGGATGTAGAAAACCCCTGCCACATTACTGAGGCTCAGGGCGCTGGTCTTATCCTGAACAGCATAGAGAATACAATTAGTAACTAATACATATATAACACTCACACTGACATGAACATGCACACACATACTGTACAAACGCACGCACGCGCACACACACACACAAACACACACACACACACATGCATACACCAAAATCCACCTCTCTTACTAAGACTAGCAAACATATAAGAGGATATTTATTGTTTTTAGACACAATATAGTATATACAGTAGTACGCCACTACAATATAATACATATTGCATTTAAATCCAGACAATTTAATATTTACAGATTTGAATACATACTGTACCTAGCAGCAATAAAATTATCTAGTAAACACTTACTAAAGCATGCAGACAACCTCATGCACAAGCTGGAATAACACATATCACTCTCCAGAACATGACATTTCGATCTATCGATTTATTCTTTCTGCATACTTAGATTGAAGAAAGTCTATCAATAAACAATTAAAACATCTGTCCATTTTAGAATTGAAGCAGCCTCTATATTGGAAGTGCATATATTAGGTGAGAGGAATCGTTCTACAGGTGTTGGGAGTTGGGAGTTACAGTACGAGAGCTATGGCCTGTGAGCTCTTTCTCTGTCCCCAGGATGGTGGCCATGACATTACAGTGGGGCAGCAGAAATCAGTGGCATGCATGAGTTTTTCCGACCATACTTCGGTCTCATCCACAAGCATGCACATTGCTTTTACAGTGGCTGGCGTAAGTATTCACCCTCCCTCGAACTGTCTGAGATTCTGTAAGGTAGTGAAATGGACACAGTTTGGATTACAGATCATAAATTTACACAAAATAGCCCATAATACTGAAGCGATTGCTTACTCTTACCCATACGTATATTATAGCTCCTTGGGCTTCACGATGCTGTTTATTGGTATGTTCTCTAACAAAATCTATGGCCCTGCAAGAACAGGTACCAGAAACTTAAATCACTTGACACTTTAACTGCTACACACGCTACAAATGTAACCAATAACGTGACTAATGTTGTGTTTTTGCACCAGAACTAATTTTAAGGGATTCACACATCAACAAGCCTTTAAAAAAAAAAATGCATCCAGACTTTTCAAACTTTTTATGAGCTATTTTAAGTAGACACATGATGTATAATTCCAATTAAGTCCGATCGGGTGGACAAAATATGAAAAAGGTGAGGAGTGGTGAATACTTACGCAAGGCACTATAAAACATAGACAAGGATAGATAGCATTACTGATCTCTCTGGGGAAAAAGCAATCAAAGGACAGGGATTTCACAGCGACGCATTACTCTCCAAACTGTCATTTACTCGTAAAGTATGTGGATGGATCTGATCCCCAATGATGATCAGACATGAATAGACTACAGTTGATTAATCACAGTGCACCTATTAAGCTTCACAGGCTTTGACATTAGGACCTATTGAATAATTTAAGCATGGCTGCCCAAACCTGCCCCTGGAGCTCCAGCACCCTGCAGAGTTTAGTTCAAGCCTGGCTCCCGTTTCTTCCTACACAGATTACAGAGTTGGCCAGATTGGACTGTTAATGGTTTGACATGATCCTGGATTATATAGTTTTCCTTGTAGCGGTCGCCAGACCAAGGAATCCGTGAGTTCATGTCTGCTCAGAGCTAGCTTACTCATTTTATGATTTCATTTTGCCTTATGGCTATTAGAATCAACAAAAAAGAGAACATAAAGCCTGTATGTAATACATACTATTCAGCTAAGATCGCAGACAAATTGCCTCAGTTGCACAGTTGGCAATATTATTACTCTTTCATGTTTGCCCTTAATTTCCTTCTTCTTTTTAGGCTCCATATGTCTGATCATCCATCGCTCCATCCATTAGAGGGGCTTGGAGCCTGTCACAGAAAACTTAGGGCATAAAGCAAGGTACACCCTGGATGGGATGCCAACCCATCCAGTGTGTACCACACATTCATGAATACAGGCACTTTGGAAAAAGCCAGTTGTGTCTTTGGACTGTTGGAGGAAACCCGGAATAGGAAGTCTTCCTACACACTTACAATACCAGAGGCAACGAACTGCCAACGTTTGGAGATGCAAGACGGCCTTGATAACCACTAAGCCACTGTGCTGACCAATAAAAGCAAAAATATCTAGAGCACGTTTTCAGCCCTATACATTAGGTCACCTCAGGCAACATTTCTTGCTTCTTGCTCCATTTAGTTTAGTGTGAAACCAAACCAAACTAGACAATTGATGTGCAAAAGCAATTAAGTACAAATAGGCCTAATAATCTTCTATTGCGTTTGCTATGGGGGTGTTCATGTCAAGTTTCTTGTGAATGAAGGCATAAAACCAATTTCAAGCAGCATGGTGTGGATGGTAAGCACTCTCAGCCGCAGTAAAATGCACCATTTGTTCAATGGTGCAAATGTTTTAAAGAGGACCGTACTTCCTTGAATGATGATCCTGGTCGAGGTGGCTTGTAGCCCACTGCAGTCGTTCCCGTGATCATTCAGTGAGTGGAACACTCACAGGAAAAAAACAACAGCTTGGTTTGTTTACCAAAGGCATTCTGTTGTTGCAGGGCATCATACTGGATACACCACTTGCACATTACAGGAACTCGGCCACATCCCTTGTACAGTCCTGACCTCGCTCCAAGCCATTTCCACATGTTTGGCCAATTAAAGGAGTTCCTGGGAGGCCAGTGTATCAGATGCAAAGAAGCCAGTCTGATCATGGCACTGGCGTGTTCCTACGTCCTACTTTGATCCAAGCACTAGTGAAACACTGGGGTAGTGTAATAGGAGGTATATAGAGAATTGAAGGTAATAGCACAATCAAAAGTCCCGGTTTGACTTGAACACTATAATCTTATATTACAAATTTGACTAATAATAATAATAATAATAATAATAATAATATATTTCCATTTAATGAGCTCTAAACTGCATTCAGGGGCATTTCTACCTCTAGTGTAATTACAACAGAGTCTAATGTGCTTATAGTTCAATATCTGGATGTCCGGATTGTAATTAGGTTTATGTAAATCTGTTTTGTGTTGTCAGCGATCTGTGCTTATGGTGAATAAAATTAATCCGATTCTCATTCTGATTCTCTGAGATACGGATCATAATGCACACGGACAATTCACTTTCCTATTCCCAAAAAAAAGCTACTAATGGCCATGTTTTGCTTAATTTGTCCTCTCATTCAAAACATACAGTACATGTGATTTTGAAAATAGATAAGCACGATGCAGCTCAGCTTAAGTAGGTATATTATTTTTTAAAAATCTGCTATGAATAGAGGTTTTTAATTAAAATGTATTTTGGCATGCGAATGTGTTATGAAAATCTAATTAAGACATACTGCCATCACTGCCCCTGATATTACTGTAAAAAAAAGCTCACACGTACTGTAGGGCAGACGGTTCTTTCTAGGTCTATTTACAGACTGCACTATACAGTATCTATTTAAAACCCATTAAACCATGCGCATGTTCAGGTCGGAAAAGACCATTTAGATAAAATAAGACAATTTCGGCAAAATAAGGACACAAATAAATGAATGAAAGAAGAACTGAAAGAAAATTTCATGACCTGGAATTGGTGTCTCACTGTTTAGTTGACACCGCTTAGAAGTTTACGTACTCAATTTCTTAGTCGTGTGAATTTAGCAGGCCAATCATCTGCCAGAAACGGGAACCATACTTAAAGGAATAATTCTGTTTTTTTCAAGCCTGTCTTAAATCAAAGTTGACGTTAATATATTTTCCTATTTTCCTTTACCGAAGTTTGTCACCCAGAACGTGAGGGGCACAGTGTAAGTAACTCGGGGGCCAAATTCCACAAATTCCAAAGTTATGCCGTATGGTACTGTTGACACCCACTTGATTAAGCTCACTGGGACCGCAGCGTTCGTGAATGCATTTTTGTATGGAACGATGGTTGTGGTACATGTATTTGGCCCCTATTATTTACATTGTACTCATGTCACAGTCGATATGCAGAGCAGGACAGTCTATAAATGTAAATCATTTATTTCAAGAAACCTGAACCAACCCTTTGAGTACCAGCATTTATACTAAATAGCCATTGTTCATTAACTGAGCATTGTTTTGTGTCTTAATAATCACTCAGTGACCAACATTATCAAGGACACCTGTTCACCTGCTCATTTTTTCTACCAAAAACGGCAGTCACGGAATGCTGTGCAAATCGGGAAACATTAAGTATTTATGTTTAAGTAGTGGGAGTGCAGACGGAATGTCATTGCTGGCGGGAGAAGTCAGGGGAGGACGGCCAGATTGCTTCAAGCTGACAGGAAGGCTATAGTATCTCCTGGCAGATGGAATAAGAGTTGCAACTTGATGCAGGTTTTCTGCAATGGCAAAAGACCACATCAGGTTCCACACCTGTCTGCGAGAACAGGAATCTAAAGTAGGTGGACATCAGTCTTGAACTGTCTGACTCTTTTCCTAACGAACTGCACAGTGAGTGCACCTTTCTAATCAACACAGTAATGTACAATTATGACTCAATCCGTTCACTCTAATCAGCTTTACACGTGCCACTAGAGTTCCAAAGGTAACCTGGTTGGGACACTCGACAATAAATCGTGTACATCTCATCTAAACTTCGATTTCTTATACGCAATTAAATGACAAACCGAACAACAAGGCTCTGGACTAATAATGGGCTCCTGTGGCATTAAAATAATAGATTTGTGAGCTGGACCAAAACTCTGCAGGTTCATAGAGCTCTAGGAAAAAGCCTAGGCATCTCTGGGTTCAATAACCCTCATGCTCATGAGTGCTCATCAACTATACACAGACACTATGTCTAGAATATTACCTATATATATATATATATATATATATATATATATATATATATATATATATATATATATATATATATTTTTTTTTTTGTTTGTTTTTTTTTTTTGTTTGTTTATAGGTACAAGGGTCTGCAAATTTTAAAATTTGCAGGTACATTTGAAATAATAAATTATGAAAAAGTTAAAAATCATAATCTTGCAAATTGAGCTATAAATTAAAAGACTATTTAACCCTTATGAACTGTGGCTTTAATTTAAACCGGAAGCTCTTATGCTCCGACACGTCTCATATATTTGTAGAATAAGTTTACTAATTATTTTTTTTGTTCTGATGTAGTTATCATTTTCAAGTGTGCCGATGATGCTGAAATCGTAAATAACGATCAGGTTTTTTTTTTTTTTGTAACCAACCTTATAGGCTAGCTTTTGTATCGGCGCACAAGATGGATAAACCTGGCCTTGATTATGTGGTCAAGAAGTGAAAGAAGGAAATATGCTTTCAGAAACGAACAAAGATTTCTAAAGTCATACTTTCCAGTAACGTCTGGAAATCTTACAGCTAAACGGTAGATATCGGCACCCCCGTATAACCAAGGTGTTATCGTAAAAGTCCTCGCTCTGTGCTTAGGCTTCCTTCCTGGTAGGGTATGTGGACATAAATCAAGGCCACTGGGTCATTCTGACAGCACAGCACATAAGGGTTAAACATTCCATGATGTGATAAATAGCTACATTTACCGAGGCGCTTATCCCCCACGTATCTATCTACTTACTGTATTTCGAAATGCCATTACCGTAAGCGACGACACAGCCTAAAGCCGCGTGTCTATGTGTGTGTGTGTGTGTTTATGTGTGCTGGTTGTATTTAGGTAAAGGGCAGATTGGAGACAGAGCACAGGCAGCTGCTATGTACTAGGGGTTGGGTGGGCTTGATTTATTTATTTATTTATTTTTTGATTAAGCTCTGAGGATTGTTCACTAAAGTGAGGCAAAGCACCAATGTGGGAACTAACCTTTCTTCCGGAGTCCTTGCTTCCACACTCGCCTTTATCGTACCACCATTTGTTTTTCAGTTTGTCTAAGACGGCCTGCTCATTGAGCTTCAACACCGCTAGGTTTACTGGGATTCTTCAACCAGGGAAATAACATAAATAACATTACCCATGTTATCTTATGTTATTCAGCATTTAAGTAAACACACACCTAGATAAAATATGTACTAGTGTTGTACTACAAGTCTACAGCTAGATTTAGGGAAAAAAAAAAAAGAGGAAAAAAAAAAAAGCTTAATCACAAATCTGAATATAATGTGGCTGTGCCAAAGTGATATGCATTAATACTCCATCTAGCTTTGTTGCCTTTCTCCCTAGTGCAAGATGTGTATTACTATATCACTTTGGGTAACCGGCAAAAGATGAAAGCACTTGGCAAAGGGAAATCGTTTTTCTCCTAAATCCAAATATGCAACTAGGAATTATTTTAATATTCCGTTTTTAAAAATGCATCATCTATAAGTGCATTGTTACGCCAATGCATCGTCAGAGCCAGATGGGTTCTAGCGTACAGCCCCGTACTGTGTGAGTACGGGTCCAGGGGTGTTTGGTGTGCGTATTTGCCGGTTACCCCTCCACCGTGGTGGTTACCCGCTGGATAGCTCATACTGGGGCTGACCTTGGAATCACCTCCCCCGCTGCCGCACTCGCCCTTGTCGTACCACCATTTGTTTTTCAATTTGTCCAACAGGCCCTGCTCGTTCAGTTTTAACACTGCCAGGTTTACTCGGTTTCTTGAAATGATAATAAATAAAATAATCGGGGTCAGCGTCAGTGGTGAGAATGGGACAGTGAGGCAGAGGTTGTAGGAAATGAAACGTGAGTCAATCTAAAAAAAAAGTCGTAATCATAAAAATAAATAAATAAATAAATAAACAAAATTAAAGTCAAACTGATCTGATCGTGTGCCTGTTTCTACAAGACCTTTTTGTTGTCTTGTTCTGTGTGATGTTCAGGAAAAGGAAAGAAAAAATATGTAGTGTGAGCAGATTTTACCAAGCGAGACATAGATTCCTAGGAAGGGAGGAGGAGGCGTTAGCGATGCTCTGGATTTCAGCCGGATTGTCTGAGATTTGTCATTTCGTCAAACGGGTTAAATGAGATCTTGCTACAGTACATGTCTTTCCCGTATGGTCCGTGGTACTGTATGACCGTGCCAGAGCCTTCTCAATTTAATACGCCTGCTCCACCCTTACCCAGTCTTCATGTGCTCCTGTTCCAGGCGCTGTTACCGGGAAGCCCCTTCCACTGCGGGGCAGAGAGCAGCCGCCGGGAAAGGAAAGCGAACAGACCGTGAGTCTGTTCTGCTCCCGGGCAACAGTGTCTTTCTCAGTAAAACCTCTCTTTCTGAGCTCTCCCTCTGTGTGACGGGAGGGGGTTAGAAAGAGGTCGGCTTATGGGTGACTAACAGAAAGCCAGACTACATTCGTGAGCGTTACGTTTCTGAAATTCACTGCTTTGGCAGAAAGAGTAACAGGCAGAGAGGAGAGGGGGGAAAAGTACCGCATTTTCCAGACTATAAGACGTGTCTTTTGCCCTGTAGCGAGTGCCTGCTTTCATTAGTGTTTTTATTCTAGGTCTGAATAACAGGAAGGTTGGGAACGTTATAAAGAACACTTACAGCATGACACTTATACAGTATATTGTAGCATTTGATCCTCTAAAATCGCAACAGGACTGGCTGGACCAAAAAAATAAAAATAAAAAAAAATCTGCCTAAAAAATTCTCATTTATGGCCTCAGTTATCTTTTGAAATAGGACAGAATTGATTTGTTCTTAGAAACAAATTTTGATGACATTAGTGAAAATACAGTTAGGTCAAAAAGGCATTTGTACTGTACTGTACAGTATGTGCTTATGTCGGTTTAAAAATGAAAATACTCACTAATACTGTTGAACCCATTTTTTCCGATGTATTATATACATATTTAAACTTGGTTTTAATTTCTGGGGTTTCAAATGAATGAGTTGGAAAGAAAGAATCCAAAACAAATCCATAAATTAAGACAAATATGACTAGTTATTCAATTGTAGCACCCCATAAAAGCAGGTAGATCACTCACTGCGTTGGACGAGCCGTATTACTGGAAAACTTGTTGCACGCTACTAATACGGTGGCCGTGAAGTGCAAAACAAATGAACAAAACCGAAAACAAAATAACATTCAAAGACAAAATAACAAAACCCAAAACAAAACAACAAATTCAAAACCAAATTCACAAAACCCAAAACAAAACAATAAATTCAAAACCAAATTAACAAATCCGAAAGCAAAATAACAAAACCTGAAACTAATTTGTTATGTTGTTTTGGGTTTTGTTGTTTTGTTTTTGTTTTTGTTATTTTGTTTTCGGATTTGTTAATTTGCTTTTGAATTTGTTATTTTGTTTTGGGTTTTGTTATTTTGTTTTGGGTTTTGTAATTTTGATTTGGGTTTTGTTATTTTGTTTTTGGTTTTGTTATTGTGGTTTTTAATTTGTTATTTTGTTTTCGTTTTGTTAACTTGTTTTGCACTTTCCACCGTAAGGATTGTAGTTTAGGAATTTTTTCAATTTGCTGTTTTGTGTCACCAGTACTGTAACTGTACGTAGAACTTTATGTTTGGTCTTTAAACATTACTGAATTTTCCGTACATCTGGTAGGAATTAAAGAAATAACAGATAAACGAGGCTGTTTGTTTAAAAATGTGAACTTTCCAAAAAAAAAAAAAAAAGCACTAACAAAAGAATAAAGCACTTATTGAAGATGAGTGAATTAACGTGAGAAATAAGCTCCCATTGTAATCAATTGTCAATCAATCTTGGAGTCTGACTACAGTACAGTATGTGACCACCCAGTCCTGCTGACATGGAATTTTAAAGCAGCCGCTCCATTATATTTTCATTACGTTTCTTCCTGATGTACGATACTGTGAGAAAGTGTTGAGCCGCCCCTCATTTACTCATATTAAATTCGATTTAATGATGTGGATTACATTAAATTAAAGCTATGAGAAGAAAATGTTTGACTGTGACAAGCTGCTACAGTAAGATGCAACTTAAAAACGGATTGTTTTTGTAATAACATGAGCAGCAACCTCGTTTCCCCTCTCATCTGTTCCAACCGCTCAGCATTTAGCATCACCGTAATTACAGCATATACTGTATTAATCACCGGCTTGATCTTCTGTCATCATCTGCATCAGTTTCTCATTGGTTCATGCCTTACATTAGAAGTTTTTTTTTTTTATGCTCGAAAGATTCATAGGTAACCGTGTGGCTTAACAAACAAAAAACATTCATCTGGAACTGCTCGTGTACAGGGACTGATCTGAAAACGAGAGGCAAAAACTTGCCCCCAATTTTTTTTTTTTGGAATTTATAATACAACACGTCTGGCTCTTTGGAAGTGAAATATAAAAAAAAAAAAAATAAAATCAGGGGTGGCTCAAGACTTTTGCCCAGTACTGTACATACAGAATATGTCTCTAAGCTTTAGCTCTGGAAAAACAAGAGCGATGAACTACATTAACACTAACTAAACTAGCCTTAAGCAATCAGTAGAACTCTGGCTTCCCAGTATGGAAAAATAAAATGCGTTATTTCATCTTTAGAGCTGCGCTGATTAACAGTGCAGACGCTTATTGTCCAGAAAGTACAGTATCTGATGGAAAACAACTATAAGCTACAAAGAAAAAGACATGATGAGGAGACATGAATGAGAGTAATGGCCAACAAGTGAATCCTTTGCGATCAATATTAATCATTTCCGCCTCTTTTCAGATAAATGAATCTATGTTAAAGCTAATGTGTTAGCCTTGTTATCCATTTTCAATGTTATACTATCGATCTGTAAAAAATGATGTTCAGCTGAACGTCATTGACAGTTCAGGATAGTGATGTGGTGGTGATGGAATGGCTTGGAGTGATGTCATGGGGGCGAATCCTGAAGGAATCAATAAACAGAAGAGCATCAGTATGGCATGTCGACATATGAAAATGTGACACACAAGGGTTAGAAATAGGATATCATGGATAGTGGTTGTTCACAGGACCAAGAGATGAAGACAGTCAGAAATATTCCAAATGATCAAAATGCGGAGAGATTACTCGGGAAATCCAGGCTGAGAACAGATTTCAGAGTTCTCATTACAAGAGAATCCAAGGTGATTATGTGTTCTTTGGGAAATAATCAAATGGCGAAAGTGTTCCGGGGTAATCTCTCCAGCTTTCAAAATCGTAAGTCATTATACAGTACAACAATTTGCATTTAACTTCTATAAGTTCTGGTTAGTAAGTATTTCATTTTTTACCTTAAGTCAGAACCTTTAGGAGTTGCGACCCCATACCCTTTGGAGTCCAGGTTTCCGCCCACCTTCATGGTATCGCATGGTTTGCGCTGTTCGATGTACTCGTTCATGGTGGACTCCAGCAAGTACGCGTATTTCCCTTTGGACTTCCGCACTCTCGCCACTCCCTCGTCAGTGGTCTTGACGAACACTGGGGGATCTGCAGCCTTCATGTAGGACCACATCTTCTCAAACACGGCTATTTTCGATCTCTGAGGACCAAAACGGTTATTAAACATTTACAACATACTATGCAAGGGTCTTCGGTCTCCTCACCCACCCCCCTGCTCCATTCCTGCAAATTGAATTAAGGAAAAAATGTTTGACTGCAACACGCTGCAAAGCGCCTGCAATTTAAAAGTCGGCAGTTTACTGTATGTTGCAACCTTTGCAGCAACCTCGTTTCCCCTCTCGTCTATTCCAACTGCTCAGCATTCGGCATCGCTAGTGTACTAATCACCGGTCCGATCATCTGTCTTCACCCGCACCTCATCTGTTTCTCACTGGTTCACGCCCTAAGTTGGATGATTCTTTTATGCTTGAATGAGTCATACTGTAGGTCCCTGTGTGACTGAAAAAAAACAAAAAAAATATTCCTCTGAAAATGCTTAAGTACAGGGATTAGACGAAAAATGAGAGAGAAAATTTGCCCAACATGAGAGGCAGAAGAATTTCCTTCAGGAATCCTGGAGAACTATTCCTCAAGGCTACGTAAAAATCCAATAAAGCCTGGCTCTTTGCACGGCGCTGTATAAAAAATTCTAGGTGCTTGAAATAAATCAGATGGTAAATAATGAAAAATGTAATATTGTAATACTGTGCGAGAATTAGGGTGAAATAAATCTGACTTATCCCTCACCCTGAAGAACTCTTTGGTCGATCCTCCATCCAAGGTGCCGTAGGAGATCTCGGTCTGCTTGGCCAGGTCTTCTGCGCTCTCTATGGGTGACACCATCCTCTCCACGGTCAGGAAGGCAGCCAGGTTGGCCGTGTAGGAGGAGATGATGATCAGGGTGAAGAACCACCAGACGCCTCCAACTATACGACCAGACAGTGATCTAAAACCATCAGAACAACCAAGCTGAAAAACGAGGCTTGAGGAGCGGCGTTGGAAATACAGAAAGCGGGCTTTGTTTACACCAGTTTTCTGTCCTAATAAGAGGATATTGCCGCAGTGCTAAACCTGTACTATGACTGAAATCCGTGTAGGTGTGTAAAGAGGAAATCAGTCGTACTACCCCCCGGCTATATCTGAGCCGTCTCCTCCGTCTTGCTGGAGTTATTTATTCACCGCTATATGCATTAGAGTTCACACATTTCTTAGACTTCATCTAAAGGTGCAAATCAGAAAACACCTGAGCAAGTAGAACAAAAGATGCTGAAATGTTCAGGGAACCAGAAGAAATGGTGTCAAAACACTTGAGGCCTGTTTCTGTGTTTCAAAGGAGACTCACGTCTCTTAATGAGCGAGAGAGAGAGAGAGAGAGAGAGAGAGAGAGAGAGAGAGAGAGAGAGTGAGAGAGAGAGAGGATTTACGGGACAAAAAGACAACACATGAAGGTAAAAATAGTCGAATATATTGTTTCATGCTAAGCAGCACAGATAAGAAGGCGCCTATTTAGGATTTGCCACACACACACACACACACACACACACACACACACACACACACACACACACACACACACACACACACAAACAAAGCTGAAATTTGCCAAAGAGAAAATCCTCACCCACAGACCTAATTCCAAAGCCTTATGGCAATCATTATTCTGTAAAGATTTCCCTTTATCAGTCCTCGCTCCAGGGCTTCAACCCTTCCAACACAATGCAGTGAAGGAGCAAAACGAGGCCAGATAGAGAGAGCGAGAGAGAGCGAGAATGAGAGAGGGCGCATACCCGAGCGACACTGCTAATGCCAGCCAAAAGGAGGCAAAAAACAATGAGCCATAGCCTTCGTCTCCACTCTGCTGCTGACAGCCAACAGCCTCCATCCACTCCTCACATCTCTCTCTCTCTCTCTCTCTCTCTCTCTCTCTCCTGGCCTTCATTCTCAGCCCGTGTCTGCTTCTTTCTTTTCTCTTTTTTCTTTTTTTTCAACTCAGCTACTGTGAGAGCACAACAAGTGCACTTGTGTCTCCATCCAAAGAAACCAATCTGTCAGTCATGCCGCGTGGCCCTGCTGACGGGAACCAAAAGGGGGATGTGTGTTGTCGACCAGCAGGTTTCCACAAATTACAGCGAATCTGGAAGCTACCGAATCTTTCAGAGCTACAGTACAGTACGGTAGGCCGCAGGGGATTTCCAACACCTTCGGCATTATAAAATGTTTTAGACGTTATTAACCTTCGCTCAATCAACCGGGCAGTCAATAAATCGCTAAACAAATACTCGAATAAACTGGAATCAAAATCTGCTACGGAAGCATCGACAGCGGTGTCTCGTGTCTAGTGACAGCAGGAGCGCTAGAAAAGCAGATAAGAAGACTAAGTGTTTGTGATGGCACGTATAGAGATACTATTCTACTGTATATGGGAAAAAAAGGGGGGGGGGAAATGCAGTGTTACACTTGATGCTAAATTGTAAAGCGATAGCATTCATTGATTACACAGTCTTTAACGTCATGATCGGATGGATCATGGCCGAGGAGATGGACGGATATTGTATAGGCTTCTTTCTAACACACAGACAAGGGATGTGTGCAGGGTTAAATCGAGCTAATGCAGATTAAAAGGGTCAGGCGTCACATCCAAGCGGAATCAATCGCCGCCTTTGTAGTGATCACTTCCTATCGGGTAATAAAGACGTTAGCTTTTTTTTTTTAGTGTGTACTGGTAGTAATGATAGTAGAAAGCAATAGCATGCAACAGAGGATATACAGTACTAGTCACTTTTACTCTTATATAATAAGTAAACGATGAGTGACATGGATACATTAGTCGCTATGCCATAGATCACACTCGCCTTTTAAGAGCCTTACCAGTGAGTGGCGTCATTTTGATGTACTGTGGTTTTACAGCATAGCATTACAACAGAGCAGAAGCAGCACTGTACTGACTCAAATATAAAATCTGTTTGTTTCTGATGTAATTACTGTAACTAAAGTACATAATATCACGCTAAGTCAGCGTTCCTGTTGATGGGTCGCCACAGCGGACCATGCGATTGGATGTTTTTGTCGAATGACAAAAGTGAATATAATTTTAGGCCTCCGAGCGGCGCAGTGGTAAAAGCGCTCGCCCTATCATCCGGAGATCGCCAGTTCGAATCCCGGGTGATGCTGTAACCTCTCGCAGCCAGAGGTCTAGACAGAGCTGATTGGCCGAGCTCTCTCAGAGGGGAGGGATGAGGTACATAGTGCTCACACATTAATCACGGCTCTACAGCCAATCAGGGGCGTCTGTGAGCTCGCGCAACGGAAGGAGCGGATAGCGCCGTCCCCCGAGTGTGTTACGACGCTCCCAACGGTGCGTGAGCGAGCAGTTCGAAAAGATACGGCCGGCCGGCGTCACCTGGTTTCGGAGGAAACACGTGATAGTCTTCGGCCCTCCCGGCTGAGTGGTTGTAGTAGCCTTAATGTGGAGCCCCCTAGTGACGGGGAGGAACTGGACACGACTAAAATAGGGAGAAAATCGGGGGTAAAAATCCAAAAAAAAAAAAAAAAAAGGGAATATAATTTTAGTCTACGCTCTTCCTGACTAGTGAAGAATGCAGTAGATGTTTAGTTTAAGATTTAAGTATCTGACATTTAATTCTCCAGACAAAGTCCAAAAAATAACCTTCTGGCTTTTAAGCTGTTACGATACAGTATATTAAATAGGAAACATCTGATAGCGCCGTCGTTACTTCTGTTCTTCGGTTTATGTTCCGATATTAAAACGCTTTGTTTTTACAGCTGTATTGGGCAAAAACCAGCAGACGGACCAGACCGTCTCACACATCTGATTAAACCCTCGCTGCTGGACTTTCCCTCAGCCATTGTGTATAAGGTTAATGCGCACTACGACACAACCCATTACGTGCAGTATATAAAAGTGTCTATATGTCGTGCGCCTCTAGTATTTTCATACTGTTATAGAGTTCGAGACGTTCGTCCAACCTTAGAAGGTCAGACTAAAACGCAGACGCAAATGAATAAGAGTGCAGCCAGTATTGTGCACTTGCTGTTAATATAGAAAATTAACAAAACCTCACACATCTCCAAAAGACACTTGGAGTAAAATGTTTTTTGAAGAAAATTGATCTCGCGGGTGAAATCATTTCTATAAAAACGGCTTTTAAACAGATTACTGTGATGACTTTCGGAAAAGCATTTATCACGTCTGATTGCGTATTTCTGTTTGCGTCACGGTGTCTCTCAGTTCCGTTCCAGTAGGATTTTGCAGCTCACCACATGGAAAGACTCTGGCGTGGTCGATTTCAAGCTCTGACAATCATCTTTCAGTTGCGATGGACCGCCAGACGGGCAGCATCAACAACACGACGTCAAAATGTTATTATGCCAGGTGCACCATTGGTTAGAAAAATTTGTATAAGAAAGACTACTATGTGTTGGGGCGGTTTATTTAAGAAGAATTGTCATGATGACCTTCAGTCTCTGCACAAAGCGGTTTATAAAAAAAATATATATATATATATATAGGCATTGCGGTTCTATGATATAACATTTCTCTTAGCATTTATATTACACATGTTAAACAACATAATGTATAAACCCCTAACACCATGAACACCGATATCAATTTAAAAAAGCTTGCATAATTACTCCACCAAGTAGTCGTGTATCTTACAGTGTCCTCTCCTCTCCTCTCCATGATTTGCTCTGCTCGTCTGTGACTGTTCGGAGTCCTTGAAATCCAAGAACGCACAGATAAGGTGCAGGGTGGAATTTTACCAAGTGCCGGAACAGCGTGTCGCAGAAACCGGCATGACGCATCCCGTACATTTCAGCATCTTGTACTGCACCGTCACCTTCGCTTACTTCTTGAAACGGAATGAAAACGAGGTCAGGTGAATTTGCAGTAGTTTCCATATCCATGACAAATCTTCGCAAATCTTTATTCAAATGTATTTATTGTTTCGAATGATTTACGAACTACCTTGGACTGTAAAAAATCTCAATTCTGAAAAAAATATTTATAAATATTTTATTTCATTAAAAGTCATGAATAAATATTTAGGGTTTAAAAACAGGATTTTACTGATTTGAATGTGTTTTGAAACACATTTGACAGCAAAAGAAACCACGATGACATAATGTCTATAATTTTCAGGTTTCTATTTTTACTAGTTTTTGTCGTATGTGGAAAATGTATATTAAAGGATGTACTGTACTGTGGGCTCCATATAGAGGTTTAATTCGGTGCTTGGTTTCTAAATTAACCCCAATCCATGTAAATACGTTCACAATATGGTGGCACCGGGGTAACTATTTTTTTATGCTGATTTGTGATTAAATCTACTTTGAACATGAAGAATTTACATTTAAAAACGATTTTGTGAAGTTTAACCTTGCTGTGACCTTGACCCTGTTTGGATCAATCCCAGAATGGAATCAGTTTACCTGCTGTGTACAGTCATCATGCTATGTCTGTCAATCCTACAAACTACTCGTTGTCGAGATATCACGCTCACGAGAATAACGAGGAATAAAAGTCAGAAAGCCATCACGTGTTAATGGCAACACTGAGCTATCATTTGCATTTAGCTAATATTAGAAATTTTGAAAAATGTGAAAGTCAAATCATTCAAGTAGAACTTTTGATTGTGCAGAATAACAGAACAGTTATGAGATCAAAACGTCCTTTATCTCTCTATGTAGTCCCAGGCTACACTAATACACTTATCCCAGATTTCTTACTATCCAGGAGACATAATCTGACTGCCTACTTCACGTCTAAAACACTGGCCTCCCAGGAACTCCTTAAATGGCCCTTTCCTTTAATGAAAAAAAAAAAAAAAGAAACGGCCTGTTTTGATCGCCAATGGCGTTCTATTGTTGCAGGACAATGCACAGCATCACACTTCCCAACGCAACACTCGCACATTACAGGAACTCGGCTGGGAGGTATTGCCATATCCTCTGTATGCTCCTGACCTTTTTCATGCTTGGGCCATTAATGGAGTTCCTGGGAGGCCAGAAATTGCAGAAATTAGGGAATTTTTTACAATCAAAACTCCTGGTTTGACTTGGGCGTCCCTCTTAATTGTGATGAGGGTCTTCACCACCTGCTTTATATCAAACTCATACGTACTGTAGATTACTATGTGTCCGCTCACACAGTAGCTCCATTAAACTCAGCATATCGTACCGCTCAAACCCTCTAATGAATCACTGCAATTAATTAATGGAGTAACTAATCCTCAAAATATGGGTCACTTTGATACTCCAAGCCCGAAAGCTTTTAAGTTTTTAATAAGATGCGCAAACCCCATTGAGACAGAGTACTTCACCCCTTCAGCTCATATTCAGTTCATGTACTTCAGACTCTCAGCGGTGTCTTTACCATTATACACATCGTGAAAGCAAACGCATCAAGTGCTGTGACAAGCTGTCCTCTCTGGAGAGCCGGCGTGTTTAACAGCGCTGAACATGCCCACACGCTGGTGGTGGCAGGGTCACCTCTGCAAAGAGAAAGGCCCTGGGCTCCTGTGTGTGTGTGTGTGTGTGTGTGTGTGTGTGTGTGTGTGTGTGTGTGTGTGTGTGTGTGTGTGTGTGTGTGAGAGAGAGAGAGAGAGAGAGAGATGCTAATGCGTATGTGTGAATGGTGGTGTGTAAACAGGGTGTGGATATTTTTGAATATGTCAGCATAAGAGAGGCAGAACTGAATCAACAGTGTGTCTACGTGGTCAGGCGTAACAAGCCTACAAAACATACACACACAAAGGATTACAGCACCCCTGCACACCAAATAAATAAAAAAAATAAATAAAATGTTTTTTTTTTTTTTTCCTCATTGAAACCAGCTAAACGTCCCCACAAGGTCAAACCTATCAGATGTTCCCGTTCTTGTAGGCACATCTTTAAAGACCAATTCATATTCAGGTAATGACTTTTCTATTTTACAAAGAACTGTCCTTGAAGCAACATGATCTGAAGACTCAAGGCTGAAAGGATCCTCTTTTCTTCCAGCACCATAAATTTATTCATTTCAGCGGACACTTTAATTCAAAAGCCCCTTCCGAGGCAAAGGAGCTTAGCGGTTAGATGTTAAGGGTTACAATCCATGCTCAAAGGATGAGTAGTGGCACTTTGACAGTTCTGAGGCGGGACCTTCAACAGTTAAGTATGCGCCGTAGTTTTTATTGGATCGAGTAAAGGTAATGTGCTTAATTCACTCTTAAACACTGTGCTGTGTATATTACACCTTTCTCCTGAAGAGTTTACTTTACAGTTCTTTAGATATACTAGCCATATAAAAAAAAATAATAATAAAAAAATATAAAAAAAAGGTTATGTCTGTGTACATTGGTCAGAACTCGCTCTTTCATTGATTTCTTTATCCCGAAAGCCTAATCTGCATGTCTTTGGACCGTGTGACACGAAACCAGAAAATCTCCGAAAAATTTCTGTCTCTCCAGTGTGTTTGTCTGTCTGTATGTCTGTCCAGCCGAGTTCGTCACAGCGTCACGCAAAACCGGCTGAACAGAATTTAATGAAACTTTGTTAAACTAAGTTAAACGTGCACCATAAATGAAACGAATAGATTAGAAGGTACGTTATGGACAGTTCTTTTATGCCAGATTACACCTTTTTTTTTTTTTGGATGAATACAGCGCTTCTGGGTTTTCTCAGGGTACTCCGGTTTCCTCCCACAGTCCAAAGACATGTAGGTTCGGTTAACTGCCGTTCACAAATTGCCCGTAGTGTGTGAATGAGTGTGTGTGTGCCATGCGATGAATTGGCACCTTGTCGGTATAGATGTTGAGTGAGTGAGTGAGTGAGTGTAGTGCTTTTTCCTTCAAGGTGGTACATGTCACTATAACAGAGCCAATCAACAAAGACACAGAAACTGCCACCATCGCCACGAAACAACCCAAAAGAGCAACCCAGCATGGCTTACTCCGAAAAATACGTGCACTACACTTATGAAAACTGAACCTTGTGAGCAGGTATTTGCCAGATGCTTTTTAGCTTATTTTCCTATTCAACCTTTTAACTATTTCTACAATCTCTTGCGTACTGTAGTTTGTGATATACGACTGATGTAATAGAATAGAATTTTGCAGGACAACCTCAAACCACCCGCTGCACATTTCATGAACTCAATGCCTGACCTCGCTACAAGCCGTTTCCACATGTTTGGGCTAGCGTTTAGCACGTGAAGTGGGTAGTTTCATCATAGAAAACGTTCTACCTTGCACCAGCACTAGTGTAACGCTGGGATGAATGTCTTATTGTAGCAGAGGAGTATATAGAGAAATAAGCTTGAGAGCTTTTTACTCTCATGACTGTGTTCTGTTATTCTGCACAATCAAATGTCCTAGTTCGACTTGAACACCACTTAATATTATGCATATACTATATAAATCAATAAATCAATATATATATACACAGTATATATACACGATGGTACTATTTTGTAGTAGAAGCTAATCACAAGCTAGTCAGTGGAGAATAGCTAGGAGCATTAGCAACAACATAGTTTCAACTATAATGTTGATGATTTCTTTAGTTTGGTTTGAACAAAGTTATTGATAGACTCAAGTACTGCGTCTGTATATTAAACGAGCCAAAGCTGTTGATTTTAGAAACCAGCCTAATTTACAAGTACAGAAGGGGAACGTTACGCTGGCCACAATGTGATGTTGCTTTGATCTTACTCTGCAAACACAGGTGAAATGCTAATGCTAATACTTGAATTTTAAAGCTTACAATCGTCTCAACTAATCAAAATTTTTTCTTTAAGTGACGCAAACACTTTTGAACCATTACGTTACCTAACCAGTGAGCTGCAGTGAGCACCACCTCCATTGTATACAATAATGCTAATAATAGCTAACCTAGCCTCCTAGGTTTAAGTAGCTTCCTAGGTTTGCTAGTTAGCGAACTACCTCGTGTGCATGCTTACATGTTTTAGCTCGCAAAGATGCCCTTCACACGTTATCTGACAGGCTGTAGATATTATATTTAATATTTAATCACAGTAAGTACTTTAAAGAGAGTAAGCACATACATAAAATGACTACGGGTGGCACTGTCGCCTTGCACCTCCAGGGTCCGGGTTCGATTCTCGCCTCAGGTCTGTGTGTGTGCGCATGTTCGCCCTGTGCTTGGCGGGTTTCCTCCGGGTACTCCGGTTTCCTCACACAGTCCAAAGACATGCAGATTAGACTAACTGTCGTTCCCAAATTGCCCGTAGTATTTGAATGTTGGAAATGGGAATAAATACAGTAGTCTCCATTGGCCTCCATGGTCCTTAGTTGGTTTACTAGATTCCTAGATGGATGGATGGAGAATGAGCTATACTGTAGCAGCAGCTCTATACTATTCATACTGTACGGCATTAACTAGATAACCCATAATGTATAGTGAAAACCATGCTGCTTTATTACAGAAAATAAAGTGCAAGATAGAGTTGACATTTATTTGACCTTCTTTACACAATAAAAAAAGTATTATTTAGTATTTAAAATTCCTCCAAATCAGTTGACACCACCCAAATATTAATTGCTTCCCTAATTTACTAAGCAATCTCACTACATGGAGTATATCATATGGAGTGCATTATACTGTAAGTAGTGCTTTCCTTCGATTATACATTTTAATCCAGTTAATCACAGTCATAGTCTGTAATTAATCATAGTTAATCACAATTTTAAATGACTTAGACTTACTTGTATAATAATTGCGCAACGTTGGAATAAAGAAATGCATGACAAACTGGTTAGAGGAAATGGCTCTGCAGTTTTGTAATATCTCAAACATTACCATTTACCAAATGTTAAATTAAACATCTCTCGAATGGGACCGGCACTGCATACAGTGGCTGGGTAGTATGGGGTGGGGCGGGGTTCGAACCTGGATCCTTAGATCTTCAAATCAACCGCATGAGCCACAACTTTGGTTTTATCCAAACTTCCTTTTATAATGAAACTTGTTGTTCCGCACACCTGATGGTGTTTCCTCATCATCATATTATCCACATTAAATGTTCCATAATTACACTCAGGTGGGTCACCGCGCTGTGGTTAAGGGACGCCATTAGGGTCAAACTTGGTCATATGATTAATTTGTGTTAAAGAATAGTAAGGCATTTAAATTTCTAGATTAATCACATGCGTTAAGGTGTTAATATTGACAGTAATAATTTCAAAGTT